>CM046351.1:11386010-11693320 GCA_025403435.1 Artocarpus heterophyllus
GCCTTCTTGGACTCTTCATCCGAGACCTGATCGGCTGTAGCCTAGACCTGGTCTTCTTTGGTCGATCGTAACCTTCTTGGACCTGGTTGGACTCTTCATCCTAAACTTAAGGTCTCCTTGTCGGTCGTAGCCTTCTTGGACTCTTTGTCCAGGACCTGGTCGGCTGTAGCCTGGACTTGGTCTTTTTTGGTTGGTCGTAACCTTCTTGGACTTGGTCAAACTCTTTGTCTTGGACCTGAGGTCTCCTTGTCGATCGTAGCCTTCTTGGACTCTTTGTCTGGGACCTGGTCAGCTGTAGCTTGGACCTGGTCTTCTCTGATCGGCCGTAACCTTCTTGGACCTAGTCAGACTCTTTGTCCTAGACCTGAGGTCTCCTTGTTGGTCATAGCCTTCTTGGCCTCTTCGTTCGGGACCTAGTTGGCCGTAGCTTGGACCTGGTCTTCTTTGGTCGACCATAACCTTTGTGGACCTGGTCAGACTCTTCATCCTAGACTAAAGGCCTCCTTGTTAGTCGTAGCCTTCTTGGACTCTTCCTCCCGGACCTAGTCGGCCGTAGCCTTCACGGACCTTGACGGACTCTTCATCCTAGACCTGAGGTCTCCTTGTCGGTTGTCTTGGGAATGGTTGGGGGGAGAGATGAAGCTGCTGGAAAGGCGCAGGGCCCTCCTTCTTGTGCCAAATGTTGATGCCTAAGATCAACACAACACCGCGTGTAGGGATGCACGGTGATCGGGTTCCCTGTTTTGCCTCATGTTCTGCTTAGCTCTACCTAGTTTGGTCGAATCTACAAGTGGAGAGAAGGCCTCGGAGTAAGGGGACACCAGTTTAGTGCCTGCCAAGGGCGCTCCAATGCTTAAGTCAGTGTTTTGACTAGAAAGAGCTAAGGGAGAGGCAGAGTAGGCAAGGGAAGAATGCCCGTCCCTTTATGGTGGAGTTGATGCTTCTATTTATAAAGCTTGTCTGAGATCCAGGTATGGACCGATTTGGCTAGTGACCCGGGTGTCCAGAGACAGGTGTCAGGATCTCCGGAGAAGAAGAATTGCCCAACGGAGGGCTAAGATGGTGCCATGTGGTGGTCTTTGGGTATGATCCACTATTGTGTGATCTGGTTGGGATCTGACCATCTTGCCAGTTGAGGCTGTCCTTCAAGGTTTCTTTGGCCAAGCTGGATAGATCTTGCTCAGATGGATCCTGGTCAGACATATCCTGGTCCTGGTTAGACAGGTCCAAGTTGGATAGATCCTGCTTGGACAAATCCTGGTCGGACAGATCCTGTTCAAACGGATCCTAGTCAAACGGATCCTGGTCGGGCCAATTGATGGCCTTCTCGGATTGGTCTTCTCAGTCAACCTGATCGGGTGCTTGGTATAAAGAGGGTATGAACTTCAGATGGTTTTCTCACCGTGAAGATTTCCCCCAACAATTGTGATTGTTCTATTTTGAGCATCATGTCATGATATTTGAGTTGTGTGCATTTTTACAGAAAATTATGCGACTATATGAGTTTTCATGATCTCCAAGTCCTAAAATTTGCTAGATTTTCTCTCAAAGCAAAATCCTAGACTTCACTTTATTAAGGAAATGACTTAAGCTGTCTTTGGATTGTTTAAGCCTACCTTGACATAATCTTACCCATGGTATACCCCTTTGAGCCTAATGTATCCTTTCTTGGTTAGCCATACTGTCACGCCCCGGGATACAGGAGGTGACGTGGCGGATTATTTAAATCAATTAAAAGAGGATTTAATTAAAAATCGAGATTTTAGGGGTTGGATTAACTATAAAATGTGAGGTTCATTAAAAACAACACCTTATAAAGAGTTCATATACATTAGGCAATTTAAATCATTAAACAAATAATAATAAATCAATAAAGCCATGAGTATGGGTCCCACAGACCCACAACTTGTGCACACACATGGTACTGACAATATCATAAATACAATCACAGTCCAAGTTCAAATAAAATTAAGATCTTACATGCCTTGATTGAAATATTGCAAATAAGTTCACTAGTCCTTCTATTGCTCCTGTGTCTTGTCTGAAGAATCCTCTCCAAACCTAAATGGAAAACCACCTAGAGGGGGAAATTTAAAAACAGATAAAACGTGAGCGAAAGGCTCAGTAGGACTAAGTTTTATAAAATGATTTAATTTGAAGAAACATGACATTATTCAGGAGTTATTTAAAAGAAACCTTGAATAAATAACTTAATAAATCAAGTTAAATAAAATCGTCCCTACCCAGAACAGTTTACACGAACAACCAGAAATAACATTTTCTTTTTCCTAGGCAAACCATAATAGTATCACCACCGTAGTGGCCCAGCTGGGTTTCGGGACCTGCCCCCAAGGTCGATCGCTACACAACCCGATCTCTGATATGGCATCATTCCTATATGTTATTATCATCATCATTCAAAACCCAATTACCGAGTGTTGTCATTTACATTCATTATGGAGTCCATTTTAGTTCACGGTATATTAAAATATAACCGATAAATTCATTTTCAAACAACCGTTGAAAACATTTAATAGGAATCCTTTTCAAAGCCAAATCATTTTGAAAACTAGGCTACCAAGGAATAGGGTAGAAGTCCTACCTCAATACTCGTGCCGGTGC
This sequence comes from Artocarpus heterophyllus, assembly GCA_025403435.1. Lineage (NCBI taxonomy): Eukaryota > Viridiplantae > Streptophyta > Magnoliopsida > Rosales > Moraceae > Artocarpus > Artocarpus heterophyllus. The sequence continues at coordinate 11,388,633 of CM046351.1, forward strand.
CCCACACCGAAATCCCGGTCCGCTATACGTTAGCTCTGCAGAACCACGAACGATCCTAGATGCAAACTAAGTCGATCAATATCTAGTTCGAGACATTCTATGTTACTAAACCATTTCATGATGTCCTAGTGTGCCATTTGTACCTTTAAAATCATCCTATAAGGTTGGAATTTAAATCAGGGTTCAAAACAGTGAAAACAGGTGAAAATCACATAATTTTCCATGCCTCGGCCGGCCTGCCGGACTCCCTGCTTCGGCCGGCCGAACCGCACAGTTCGGCCTGCCGGAAGCCAGGTCTAGTCGGCCGATCATTTCCCCAGGTTCGGCCTGCCGGACGGAAGAACACCGGCCTGTCGATCCCTATTCCAGCCTGCCGAACACGCAGTTCGGCCTGTCGAACTGGGAAAACCCAGAAATTCCAGCCACGGGTTTTTCGATCCCCAAAATTCAAATCTTGATTCTAACCTGTTTTTCTCAAATCCCAGGCATAGAAAACAATCATAGGTGATAGAAAAACATACTAGAACACATTTGGACTCATTTAAACAAGATTTAAACTCAAAAATCTCAAAAATCCAAAAATGAGAAAATAGGGAGAAAAATGAAAAATCTTGAATCCAATCCGTTTTTCTTCAATCTAAGCTTAGAGTCTAGTTGTTCTAAGTTCATTTAACTCAAATCCAAGGTTTTCTAAGCTTAAACAAACCTAGATTTCAAAAATGCACAAAATTGAAAATTTTGGAAAAAGTTTAGAAATTTCAAAACTAACCTCGAATCGAAGCTTCAATCCGCGTTCTCGGTTGCCAAATCACGTTCCTGAGCTTCCTCCTTGCTAACCCAAAGCTTGGATTCGAATTAGGTTTCAAAAATTTTGAGAGAGATAGAGGGAGAGAAGAGTAGCTGAGAGAGAGATCAAGAGAGAGAGAGAGAGAGAGAGAGACCCAAGAGAGTGAAGAGAGAGGAGGAAGGGAGAGAATAAATAGAGAGAAACAGTGGGCGGTTTTACTGTGCGAAAATCAAATGCCACCCACGGTTTTGTAAAATGGAATATTTTTAACATTTTACAAATTGTTGTGTTTTAAAACTCAAAACATCATTTTAAAACAATAAGAAATCATTTGAATTCATCAATTTAACAAAACAACCAAAAATTCAAAATCCAACCCAATAATCAAATTAATGTTGAAACATTAATTATGGCACACTAATTCATCATTTTACATTACAATAATATTAAATAAATTCCGGGGCGTTACACATACTTTAAGCCTAGTCTCTAAATAATTTCTAAGCATGTTGATCTTTCTTGAAATCATATTTGAGCTCTGCTAAATTTTGGGAGGATGGGTGGAGTTTCAACTGATTATTTTTTTGTTACATCTTTATCTTTGAAAAAAATTAAAAAAAAAAGTTAAAAAGAAGAAGACAAAGAAAGTGCTACACCATTGGTTCATAAAAAGAAAGGAAAAAAAGTTTGTGAGTGTAGTAGCAAAAAAATGAAGAGAAAAATAAAGTGGTTGACAAAAGGATGTTAATGCTAAGTTCAGAGACGTCACTTAGAAAATGGAATTGAGCTCCACAAAGGTCCTAGAATGATTAATGTACTTAGGGCATTTGGAGCCAAAATTTTTCCTCATCCTCCTCTTTACCTAAGCCAAACATTATAAGCCTTGTGAAGTCCTAAGAATCCTTGATGTGGTGTTGTCTACATTAGTGGAGAGAGACATGAAAAGCAAACATATAGGACTTGTCCATTCATTCTTTGAGATTCTATGCTAATTTCAAACTTGCATAAACTTAACCGAATTACATGCAACAATAAGGAAAAAGCTACACACACATATAGAACATCCAATTACAAATGGGACATACTCTAGAATTGTGATGGCCCACCTTTTCGGGCAGTCACTTTACTTTCGTAAACATTGTTTTGAAATAGTAATCTTACTTACGTAGTAGGACAAATACTAAATTAATTTTTTTTTCTTTTCCTTATAACATCCTTGAAAAATATATTTAAAAACTGTTGTGCCCTTATAACATTCAAGTTGAGACCTCGCTCAACATTTGCCATTAAAACCAGTTCAAATTGTTTCTTAAAACTTAAAAAGAAACATTTAACATAGCTTAAAACTTAACTATATAATTATATAAAACAGTTCGTAAACTGTATCTTAAAACTTTGAAAACATTTCTTAATACTTTGACTTTATCAAAACTTAGACTTTCTTTTTTTTTACTTTGAAAACATTGTATCAAATAGTAGGAAAACATTTTCTTTATACAACGGAAACTTACTGTGGTGGTATCCATATCTAAATCTTTGCATCTGCCCTCCGTAGCACCTAGCTCTTCTAACGGGTCCTACTGGTCACCCATAAACTACCCACAGCATGGAGAAACTTTTATGAGCTTACGCTCAATAAGTTCAAACGTAATCTCACAAATCATTTAAACATGCTTTAAAAACTTTTCTCATAAAAACCTTTCTCTTATGACAATTTTCATAAACATTCTTCACAAACATTTCTAAAAACGTTTTTCATAAACATTTTTCATAAAACATTTCTAAAATATTTTTCATAAACGCTTTTCATAAAACATTTAACATGCAGCAATCCTCAGAATGCTTTCCATAAAATGTCATTTATAAACCTTTTCTTGTAACCATGAAAAAGTTTTCATAAAAACTTTACATAAAACATTCCTCAGAATGTTTTTCATAATCATTCAACGTAAATACTTTATAATAAGGAATAAAAGCAAATTCATAATGCATGATTCCAGTTATGCTCAATTATGAACTTCAATTATGAGCATTTTATGAACATTCTATAAACTTAAACATTCCTTTCTTTCTTAACCTTTATCCTTGTTCCTTAACTTTCTTTATCTTATAACCTTTGGCGTTCATACCAACATCTTTAATCATGAGATCATAAACATAATGCTTCCCTTGTGGAAGACTTGAGACCATCGAACATCGAGGTGATGTACCTCACATCTAGGAGGTTAAACTTTAACTTTACTTGTGCACCTCATATCAAGGAGGCTGGTACGATACTTTCTTTTAACCTTTACTTTACCTATTGTAAGACTTGTTGCATTTATAAAATTTATAACTTACACTGTAAAACATTATGCATTTTTAAAAAAAATGTAAACATACTTTAAATACATTTTAAATCATAACTTGAACTTTTAAAAACATTATGCATATCAATATGCAAATAAACTTTAAACATAACAGTTGCAAATTCATTACAAATCTTCTTTTGAATTTTAAAACTTTTTGCATAATAAATGCAAACATATTTTAAAAGAAACTTGCATAATAATTGCAAACTTGTTTACAAACGTATATATAAATATTTACAAATCAATTACTTCATGCTGTAGGTGAGGTTTGAAACTCACCTGGTTCTAGCTCTAACCTCCCCTTTCCTTCATTTTTCTTTCTTTAGTCGGCCTCTGTGTCCTGATCATACAACACCTGACTAATTAGTTAACTTTTATTACCAATCTACTTAATTGATAACATAACTTAAACATTAAGTATTCATTCCCTTTTTTCATAACTTGGTATACTATCGATTTACCCTTTCGTTTACTTAATTTTGTAATCCACCGGGTTACCTTTTCCTTTGCTTAATTATATAACCACCAGGTGGCCAATGCTTTCTGCTTAGCTTGGCAACCCATCAGGTTAATTTTGGGTTTTGTTGGATTTTGTTATTCAAATAAGCAACAGAAAATCAAAATTAGTTCCCACAAAACCCTCGTAGGATCCATGCAATTCAATTAGAATAATAAGAAATTCATAAAATCTTACCAAGATGACAAAAGGGACAAGATTGTTGGAAGGAAGAGAGCGGGTTCACTTCGGTGGTACCCTAACTCGAGCTTTCATATTCAGGATCAAATTCAGGAGTTATTACTTAAAGCAACGCCCTCTATAGGTATCCACATGAACAGACTCTAAAAAAATGAATTGGTCGTGCTAGCACCCTCTCTTGCGTTAAATAACTCTCTCTAATTTTAAGGTTTTTAATGTTTTTGCCTTTTAGAATAAGAGAACGCCTGTTTTCTTCTAATTCGGCTAGAAACCCTAAAACAATATATATATATATATATATTGACTTTGAGAAAGTGTCAAATTTTAACTAGGATAAACTGTAATTTAAATATGATTTATAGAATCTACAAAATGTCAGATTTAATGAACCTAGATATATTTAGTACATCGAGTCTAGACATTATCAGGTTCATTGAACCTAGACACAGTAGACCCAAAATTCTTTTTTAGTTAGTTCTAAGTGTGCGACCCTGTAGGTTCACATAACGTTGGTAGTGGACTTGAAAATTTATTTCTGGCCCACAAATCATAAGCAGCCTCTAGCAAGACATTATGATTACCCAAGTTATACGAATGTCAATAATCCAACACAACCTAATCCATAATAAGTATTAAAATCCTTTTGTTACTAGATACCTTGATTGAACATAAGGCATGGTTTATGTCATCCTTATACTATTCAATCATATTATTTCTCGATTTTGAGTAAATTAATATTGATAACTCTTATCAATTTATTCCAGTATGGCTATACATTTTTCTTTAGTCTAACTTATCGAGGGGCCCATAGATATCTTTCTCATAATAAATGAGAGACAAATTCCCTCTTAATCACTCACATTCTTGTAGGTGAGGTTTGAAACTTACCTGGTTCTAGCTCTAACCTCCCCTTTCCTTCATTTTCCTTTCAATTGTCGGCCTCTGTATCCTGATCATACGACACCCGACTAATTAGTTAACTTTGATTACCAATCTACTCGATTATAACATAACTTAAACTTTAAGCGTTCATTCCCCTTTTTTCATAATATGGTATACTATCGGTTTACCCTTTCATTTACTTAATTTTGTAACCCACTGGGTTACCTTTTTCTTTGTTTAATTATATAACCACCGGGTTACCATGCTTTTTGATTAGCTTGGAAACCCATCAGGTTACCTCCTTCTTTACTTGACTTTGTAACCTACAAGGTTACCCTTGTTTTACTTGAACCTCCCTTATTAAATTTTTCGTCTCATGTGACAGTTTTGTTACTTAACGTATTATGAAACATTTTTCATCTAACAACGCTTTGCTAATTCGGAGTGTTCGACTCCAGTATAGCCATTTTCTTAAAAATGACGATTTTACCCCTAATTGGCTTTTCTGTCCATTTTGTAACTTTATAAAATTCATTGCTTAACTTTACCATTCTATTTCTTACATGTTACAAAAAAAATTCCCATGAAGGAGCATGTCCCGACATCGGGCGTTTCGAGTCTATTTTGGCCTTTTTTACAAAATGACAGTTTTACCCTTGACGGGTCTTTAAAAACTTTCAGAACCTATTAAAACATAACTTTTATTTCTTTATGTCTCATAACATCAAGGAAAACAAAACCAATGGTTTTCCTTTCAATTAAATCCATTTTGTCAAAGCTTTACAGTTTTGACCCTTAATGCAAAAATTTTTACATTTTTGTCCTTAACATTTTTCTTTCATTCTTTTCTTAACTAAATTTTGAATCCTTTAAAACTTAGCATCCTTAATTACTCACTACCGATAGTAGTGTAAGAATTCTACATTTCTTGGTGAAAAACTCAATCTTCACACAATTTTACGGTTTCAGCCTGAAACACAAATATATTTACATTTTTGCCCATGGAACAAAAAATGACCACTTTATACCAAAATAGCCAATTTTTAACAAGGAATAAAACTTACAAAAGCTCCTTGGTTGAATTCTAAACTTTTCATAATGTTTTCATTTCTTGAAATTTTGTACTCAAAATTTCATAAAATTTATAGCTCCTAAACCGAGCCAAATTTTGGAGTACTATCTATGCTCTCCTAACAGCTTTGATGAGTTCTAAAACTTTCATGTTGTAAGTTTTTGAAATTCCAATGTTTAAGGGGACTTTTTGGTTGATATTCAAATCTACTAAGACTTTATAAAACTTTGCAATTTAGTTCTTTTGGAATTTCACAAAAATTTGTGCACAAAAGTTGTTTCTCTCACTGTATTGACAATTTCCAAACCTTTCTTGGAACATAAATTGGCCTCTAAGCCCCTCTAGACTATCACTTCTTGAAAACTAACTAAAATTTACAATCTTACCAAAGTTTCGTAACTTTTCATTCTTTTGCACAAAACCTTACTTTTTCTTCTTTCCATCATCATCACCATCATTATAGAACGTAAACCAATCATGCCATAATAGCCATTTACATGCCATAGACCAAAACATTTCATCAAACACTTGGTATGCATATTTTTAGCATGAATTTTCAAGTAAAAAGTTTAGGGATTTACCTAAACTTTGTCAACCTTTTTGATCCTCCTTTGCCAAGCTCAAAAGTTTGTCATGTCTTTTCCACAAAAACCATGACAAAACCCAATCAAGACCCATCCAAATCATGAACAAAACCCTTAGGCATAATAGGAAAAGCTTGGGTTTTTACCTTGAAAATTCTTCAATCTTCTTCTCCTTCACTTAAACTTGCCTTAATGCATGATTTGGAACTTAGAATTCATCAAACTTTTGAGAAAGAATTCCTAGGGGGGATAGTTTTTTTAGGAGAAATATGAAGCATTTTTTTTTCTTTACTTTTGGTTCTTATTTCATGCATCATATGATAAATAGTACTTGATTTCTTTCTAAATTTGATGACTCACCATCATCAGTCATCACTAACATTATTTGTGATAAAAAGGTGGCTTAGCTTGGCATTATTTGATTTGGCCACCTCAAAGGGTATTTTTGGTAATTTCCCACCAATTTTGATCACTTGTCATCATCTGGCTTAACTTGGCAATGTGTAATTGGGCCACCCAAGGGGGTTTGGTGGCAATTTCCCATTAGTTATGGTGTCATTGGTGTTAGACATGTATGCCCTAAGGAGTAAAAATGTAATATGTTTTTGGAGACATTTTTATCAATAAAGAATTTATTCATTATTTATATACCAAATCTTGTCATCTTTATGTTCATATTTGTTGAATGTATGTTAAGTAAATAATAGTCTGAGGCTGTCGGTCTAAACCTTAAGAATTGGGCATATGATGGACGGATTATATGGAAGACATAATTCTTAAGGTGATGGTCTAAATCATACGATCTACAATTGAGGGAATAAAGTTGGGTGCTTTATTCATGCAAAGATTGTTATGTTGTCTATATCCCTTTAGGGAGATGGTTTGTCTTGATCATCGGAGGTGGACTCCGTGAATAAAAACATTGGCACGTTGTCATAGGTGACGATATGTTGGATCGGGACATAAAGTGAATTGATTTGGATTAATAATTCTGTCTCAGTAAATCGATTCATTTTAGACAATCATTTGTGTTGTATCTTAATCCTGAGATGAATAGTAGGCCCATTGTCTTGGCTTATGTCTTTTGATGTACCAAAGGGTGACACCTACATCATAATAGTGGTATGCATGCTGGTACGTTGGAGGCATGACTCTTCATAGTGTAGACTGTTATTCATAGATATGGAATTCATAGCTCCTCTTTAGAAGTAATGATATCCTCTTATATGCATTATCCTGTAATTGACAAACTGGAGCACTCAACCATTTGGATACAGAGGTGTAACCGAATGGTGTACTATCATTGGATAGTAAGTTTTTTGATGGTGAGATAATGGAACGTAAGATAAAAATAATCGAGAAGGTAAGACAGAACTTGTCCTTAAGCCGATTATGGATTATCATATGGGGATACGATACACTATGATATGACATGGAGACTTAGCTATACGAGCTTCGTAATTCTATGTAGTTCGAGAGTGCAGCTCCAAGCTTTTAGTGGAGTAGCGTTAGAGTTGATAATTATGAAATATATATGTGGGATATTGGGTTTCATAATTATCAAGGGCTTGAAGTATATAGGTCCATTTGGTCCCCTTTGCTAGCTCACAACATCTTGTAACGACACGGCATGCTTTTTCAATAATTGGTGACTTATGTCGAATTTATCAAATTGGTTAAAATTTGGAAGAATTAAATAATTCATGTCTATTTATTGGTTGAATTATTGGGATCGGATAATTCTTGTTTGTTTATCGGTTGATTTAATTTTGGATAAATTAGATCAGGATAAACTTGTAGAATTATTGGGAATTGATTTATTTTCTTAGAGATTATCTAGATAAAGTTGCTTTGATCAGATAACTTATCTATTGGGTTATTTGAATTAAATCTGAGACTTTATCCTATAGAATCTTGGGTGGAAAATAAAAGATTTGTGAAATGTTTTATTCGGTAGTTCGGCCTATCGATGGCCGTGTTTGGCCGGCCGATGGGACCTATTCGGCCTGCCGATCAGGTGGTTTGGCCTGCCGATCAGCGAAGGATAAGATCACGCGTTTCTACGTGGATCTTATCAAATATTGATCCGAATTTGATTTTGATCCGAGTTTGAGACTTAATCTAATAAGGACTGACCCTAGGACCAACCTCTATAAATAGGGAGTGATTCTCACACGTTACTTAGATCAATTAAGAGATTAAGAGAGATACTTTGCTAGTAAGAATCTGAAAACTCCCTGAGAGCTTTTGTTCACAAATCACGAACACTTGCTTTGGGTTCTCTTGATTGGTTGGAAGTAGAGTCATTGATGGAAGAGCTGTACGTGTGAGCCCACACTCACTCTGATCGTGGATAGAGAATAGCAAAGAAGACTAGTTGGTTGAGGCTCTTTTGGAACGTTACTTCTCTTCACATTTTGCGAGGGTTCTTCGGCACACAAAGGTTAGTAAGATCTGGTTAGTTTATGCATATAGCATGTCAAACTTGTGTTTTTAGAAATTACTCTGATGTAAAAATTTTAAAATTCCGTTGCATACTATTTTTACAACAAATTGGTATCAAAGCCATAGTTTTTACATAAATTTATGAGTTTGTGATCATGTTATATGCATAAATTTTGTGATCTTAATTTCTCCTATGCTTGAATTTAATTTTATAGAAAGTTGGCACTCTAGGTTTCTATATAATTTTATGTTGTCATGGATTATGAGGTGAATATTTATTAATTAATTATGGTTGATTAAATTCTTATTTAATTATTTATTAATTAATTAATATCGGTTATGGTTCCTTAGAGGTTAGAATGTGTATCTATTTTTTTTCATGTAATTAGATGGTGGACTATCATCTCCATCTAAGAATTATTATTTATTTTTAAATTTGTAAGAATTTTGTAATTAAATAATTATTCGGAGAAGATGGATCTAGAAGGCGGATCTAGAAGAATGATGATGGCACTCCCAGGTATTTCCTGAGTCTCTGATTTTATGATTTTGAATTGTTAAAAATAAAATTGATGAATTGCATTAAAAATTGTATTCTCTGGAATGGGTGATTTTTGCTCGGTCGGCATGCCGACCATCCCAGTTCGGTAGGCCAATGGTCACAGATCGACAGGCCAGACGTGTGGTTTGATAGGCCGTTATCGACTGGCTCTACTGGCAGGCCAAACTTCTAGTTCCGCAGCCCAAACTTTCATGGGTCGGTAGGCCGATGGACCATCACTGGTAGGCTGATCACGTAGATCGGCCTACCGACCGAGAGCTGGAAAATTTCCAGAAAAGGTGCAGTTTTTTCCAATGCAGTTTTAATTTTATTTTTAGGACAATTCTGAGAAACATTAAATTTGAATATGACTGGAAATATGAAGTATTCGATTCTTACGAGATTGAAGACTTGAAGATAGGTATTACATAAAGAAGGATACAGCTTGAGGATTCAAGGATGAAGAATCGATAATATGCCTCGATTATTCTCTTGTAATCTTAGTTTTCTATTCTCTAGGGTGGAGCCATAATATTACAGTTATTATTATTATTTTGGTTGTAGCTTTGCTTGATTGCTTTGTTGGTCTGTATTATAATATGATTTGCCATGTATATTGATAACATGTCATATAGAATAGGGAGTGCCGCTCATATTAAAATTGTTCATGCATATTCTTAAAATAAAACCTTGATTTTAAAAGATTGAGTGAGAGAAGGTTTTCAAAGAGAGGACCTAAGGCCTCCATCGTTGGTCCATGGGCAGAACATGGTGGTCCTGACCCCTAGGAAGGGATTTCTATCATGTACCAGATTGGATCTTTGAGAGGATAAGGTATTTTAGCATGATTTATAATTGCACACCCCTAGGTGGTGATTATAAATCATGGATAAAATATTGAAACGATGGTTATACACTCACGTTAATTTTATTATTAACCTCCCTTAGGAGCTCTGTTAATAAAATTAATGGCCAAAGAAACGATTATTAATATATGCTGAATCATACGGGTTCTGGATGGCATATATTAATCGGGAGGGGATCTGTGTTCCTGATTGAATTTGGCATGACTCCCCTAGGAGCTTGTAGAATTATGAGTTGGAAATTATCGTTGTCAGGTTGTGACACATAAACACATTTGTATGATTTTTACATGATTGTGTTATCTTACTAAATTATTATCATATGTTTGCTTATGTTTGGTATATGATTCTTTATTGTAGATTAAAAAATGTCTAAAAACACTTTATCATCGATGCTTGACAAAAACCTATTAACTGATGAGAACTATAACGATTGGAAACAGAACCTGGATATCATCCTGCCCTTTGAGAAACCGAAATATGTACTGACAACCCCTTGTCCTCACGAGCCTACAGGAGACTCAACTAATGAGCAATTCCAAGCGTATGATCGCTAGAAAGATGCTAATGATCAGGCCCGTTGCTATGTTATGGCTAGCATGAACAATGTACCACAGGCTCAACATCAGGATTATGAGACTACAAAGCAGATCTTGGATAATCTTGAGGATATGTTTAGAGGCCAAGCCATAACAAAGCAGCAAGGGGCGCTTTAGAAATTCTTAAACTATAGACAGAGACCAGGGACATCTGTAAAGGAGCACATGATGTTGGTCATGGGTTACCTCACTGAGGCTCAAACTAATGGAGCCGACATCGATGCTGAAACTCAGATGACTATGGTCTTTGAGACTCTATCTAAGGAATTTATTCCATTTAGAGCTACATTTAATTTAAGCAATAGATGGGATATGAACTTAATAGAACTGATGAAACAGTTACAGGAGTTCGAATTGCTGATCAAGGAGTCTCCTACGGGTGGTGAGGCCAACATGGTAGCTGCTTCTAGTTCCAATCCTAACTCTAGGAATGGAAAGAAGCAACAGGCCAAAAACGGGAAGTCTTCTATTCCTGCTACTACCAAGAGCAAGAAGAAGAAGAAGAAGAAGAACCCAAAGAAACTTAAGTGCTTCTTTTGTGGTAAGGTCGGGTATATCAAGAAGCATTACAAGGACTTCCTTTCCAAAGGAAGTAGATGTGATCTTCTATATTTAGAAAATTGTTTGGTCAAGGAAATCTAGTGACATCTGGGTCATAGATTCTAGTGCAACTAATCATGTTTGTGTTTCTCTGTAGGGGTTTAAAGAAACGAGAAGTCTGTTGCATGAAGACTTCACACTTCGGATGGGCGATGGATCCTTGGTCTCAGCGGAAACAGTGGGAGACGTTCATCTTTATTTTGATAATTATAGGAATTTATTTTTGCAAGATTATTTTTATGTTCCTAAATTTAAAAGGAATTTAAGTTCTATAGCTTGTTTATTTAAAGACTCCTACTTGGTTTCTTTTAATGATAAAATGGTGATTCGTAAAAACAAATCTTTTATTTGTTTTGGATGGATGCAAAATAATCTATATTTTATCAAACCTAAGATGGACTTATTGCTTAATGCTGAGATGAATAATAATAACTCTAAAAGACTTAAAACTTCTCACTCTAATAAGACTTATCTTTGGCATTTACGCCTTGGTCATATTAACCTGAATAGGATTCAAAGGTTGGTAAGGGATGGACCTTTAAGTCACTTAAAGGTGGAATCTATACCTCAATGTAAATCTTATTTGGAAGGTAAAATGACCAAAAGACCATTCGGGTCTAAGAAAACTAGGGCCGAAGGGGTTTTAGAACTTGTGCATAGTGATGTTTGCGGACCCATGAACATCCGGGCACGAGGAGGGTATGAGTACTTCGTCACTTTTATTGATGATTACTCAAGATATAGGTATGTGTACCTGATGTACCACAAAAGTGAAACTTTTGACAAGTTTAGGGAGTTTCAGGTTGAAGTGGAAAAGCAATTGGGTAGACCTATAAAGGCACTTCGATCGGATCAAGGTGGGGAATACCTTTCTGATGAGTTCTTGGAACACTTGTTAGAGAATGGGATTTTATCCCATTTGACTACGCTGGGCACTCCGTAGTAGAATGACATAGTGAAGAGAAGAAATAGGACTTTGTTGGACATGATTAGGTCCATGATGAGTTATTCATCATTACCTTTATCCTTTTGGGGATATGCACTACAAACCGCATTTTATCTTTTGAACAATGTGCCTTCAAAATCGGTCCCTAAAACTCCTCATGAGTTGTGGACGAGCAGGAAGACATCCTTAAACCATATTCGCATATGGGGATATCCGACTCATGTCCTATTTAAGGATCTGAATAAGTTAGAAGCACATTCAAAAGTTTGCATGTTTGTAGGATATCCAAAAGGGACGAAAGGGGGTTGTTTCTATAACCCAAAGGAAAATAAAGTCGTGGTTTCAACTAATGCAACTTTCCTTGAGGAGAGTTACATGAACGACTATAAACCTTGAAGCAAAGTAGTGCTTGAGGAGTTAGGGAGTGATCCGATCACTCCGGAGGTTTCGAATGAAACCATTCCGATTGGTGTCGAAAAACCAAACAAACCTGAACAACAACCTCAGGGGCTTCGACGTAGTGGGAGGATCGAGCGTCAACCTGAGAGGTATATGTTCAATGGGGAGGTCTTCTTGGCTGAACCGGATGAACATGATAGGGATCCTTATACTTACGCATAAGTTATGAAGGATGTTGATTAAAAACTCTAGACGGAGGCCATGAACACAGAGATGGAGTCTATGGAGACTAATCAGGTCTAGGAGCTTATGGATCTTCCTAAAAGGGTAAAACCCATAGGGTGTAAGTGGATCTATAAAAGGAAAAGTGGAGTGGATGGAAAGGTCAAAACCTTTAAGGCTAGACTGGTAGCTAAGGGTTATATGCAAAAGGAAGGAATCGATTATGAGGAAACCTTTTCGCCTGTAGCCATGCTTAAGTCCATCCGGATTCTCTTATCTATAGCTGTCGCCCTCGACTATGAGATTTGGCAGATGGATGTCAAGATGGCTTGATTGAATGGCTATCTTGATGAGTCCATTTATATGGAACAACTAGACGGGTTCAAGTTCACGGGTCAAGAGGGTAAGGTTTGTAAGCTGCTGAAGTCAATTTATAGACTTAAGCAGGCTTCTCATTCTTGGAACATAAGATTTGATCAAGCGATCAAGACTTATGGGTTCTCACAAAATGTGGATGAACCATGTGTTTATAAACACATTAAGGATAGGAAGGTGGTTTTTCTACTACTCTATGTAGATGACATTTTTCTTATTGGCAATGACATTGGAGCTTTGTCATCGGTCAAATTATGGTTAACCAAGCAGTTTGACATGAAGGACTTAGGAGAGGCTAATTTTGTTCTCGGTATCTAGATCTTTCGAGATAGGAAGAACAAAATGATAGCTTTGTCCTAGGCCGGCTACATATATAAAATTCTCATGAGGTTTACAATGCAGGATTCCAAGAATGGTGGACAACCATCTAGGTCTGGAATTACTCTTTCTAAGAAAGACTCTCCAAAGTCTTATGAAGAAAGAGAATACATGAAGAAGGTGCCTTATGCTTCGGCAGTGGGCAGTCTCATGTATGCCATGCTTTGCACATGACCGGATATTAGTTATGCGATCGGGATTGTAAGTCGATTTTAGGTGGATCCAGGACCGAACCATTGGCTTGCGGTAAAGCATGTTTTCAAGTACCTGAGAAGGACTCGAGGGTATATGCTTGTATATTCGGGTGAGAACCTGACTCCTCTAGGATATACTGACTCAGATTTTCAATCTTGTCTGGATTCTAGGAAATCGACTTTGGATTTTGTGTTTACTCTGGGCGACGGTGCCATTAGTTGGAGAAGTGCTAAGCAAGATTACACTTCAGATTCAAGAAGGGAGGCCGAGTATGTGGTAGCTAGTGATGCTTTAAAAGAAGCAGTGTGGCTCCGTAAATTCCTTAGGGATCTTGATAGCGTAAACCTGTTATTCATAGATATGGAATCCATAGCTCCTCTTTAGGAGTAATGATATCCTCTTATATGCGTTATCCTGTAATTGAAAAACTGGAGCGCTCAACCATTTGGATGCAGAGGTGTAACCGAATGGTGTACTGTCATTAGATAGTAACTTTTCTAATGGTAAGATAATGGAATGTAAGATAAAAATAATCAGAAAAGTATGACAGAACTTGTCCTTAAGCCGATTATGGATTATCATATGGGGATATGATACACTATAATATGACATGGAGACTTAGCTATACGAGCTTTGTAATTTTATGTAGTTCGAAAGTGCAGCTCTAAGCTTTTAGTGGAGTAGAGTTGGAATTGATAATTATAAAATATATATTTGGGATATTGGGTTTCATAATTATCGGGAGCTTGAACTATATTGGTCCATTTAGTCCCATTTGCTAGCTCACAACATCCTGTAACGACACGACGTGCTTTTCCAATAATTGGTGACTTATGTCAGATTTATTAGATTGGTTAAAATTTGGAAGAATTAAATAATTCATGTCTGTTTATCGGTTGAATTAATTTTGTAATAAATTAATTCAAAATAAACTTGTTGAATAATTAGGAGCGGATAATTCTTGGTTGTTTATTGGTTGATTTAATTTTGGATAAATTAGATCAGGATAAACTTGTAGAATTATTGGGAATTGATTTATTTTCTTAGAGATTATCTAGATAAAGTTGTTTTGATCAGATAACTTCTCTATTGGGTTATTTGAATTAAAACTGAGATTTTATCCTATAGAATCTCGGGTGAAAAATAAAAGATTTGTGAAATTTCTTATTCGACAGTTCGGCCTGCCGATGGACGTGTTCAGCCCGTCGATGGGACTTGTTCGGCCTGCCGATAAGTGGTTTGGCCTGTCGATCAGTGAAGGATAAGATCACGCGTTTCCACACGGATCTTATCAGATATTGATCCAAATTTGATTCTGATCTGAGTTTTGAGACTTAATCTGATAATGACTGACCCTAGGACCAACCTCTATAAATAGGGAGTGTTTCTCACACGTTACTTAGATCAATTGAGAGATTAAAAGAGATACTCTGCCAGTGAGAATCTGAAAACTCCCTAAGAGCTTTTGTTCACAAATCACGAACACTTGCTTTGGGTTCTCTTGATTGGTTGGAAGTAGAATCACCAGTGGAAAAGCTGTACATGTGAGCCCACACTCACTCTGGTCGTGGATAGAGAATAGCAAAGAAGACTAGTTGGTTGAGGCTTTTCTGAAACGTTACTTCTCTTCACATTTATCGAGGGTTCTTCGGCACACAAAGGTTAGTAAGATATGGTTAATTTATGCATATAGCATGTCAAACTTGTGTTTTTGCAAATTACACTGATGTAAAAATTTTAAAATTCTGTTGCGTACTATTTTTCCAACACATGGTAGGTCCCATAAAGACTTTTTACACAGTCTAAAATTATACTAACAGTAGTTTTTCTATACTATCGATATTCTTCTCCATACAGTTCATGAGGTTCCATAACCTCCCATACTTATTTACATCCATCACATTAAGTAATTCTATTGTTATCGAACTTTGTACAGTCTAAATACACTAACAATATTTTTCTGATACTATCGGTATATTTCTTATACTACTACAGCATTCTTTATTCATCCATATTCTCCAAGCAGCATTATTCCTATATTACTTTAACTTAAACGGTCTAATTTTTGTATTGCTTAACCTTAAATAGTCCAATTCTTATACTGTATTACTTTTATAGTGTAATTTTTATATTACATAACTTTATCAATGTACTTCTTTATACTGCATTATTCTAATACTGTATAATTTCTTGTATTATTATACAGTATGTTTCCTTAAACTGTATTTTTGTCTTACATAATTCTTAACTTATTGTATTTTTAATGCATTCTCGGGTGTTATAATTTACCCTCCTTAAAAATTTTCGTCCTCAAAAATTAGAACTTTCATGGGTAGTTCATTTTCTTATCACCTTTTTCGTTCTTAACATACTTTCCTTTATCATTACTTTCTTAATAAAATCTAAATCTCCAACTTAAAATCTCATAAACTTTCATCATTTCATTGATATATTTCTTTGAATCATAACACTACACTTCCGTTGCATAACTTTGATCTTTCAACAGTCGAGGGCAATTTCCTTTCATTTAAAGGTTTATCATTCTACCAATGAATGCTTCTTGAAAATTGGGTTCATTTTTATTCTAATCGCATCATTTCTATCTAAAGATCAGGATTATCCGACCATAAAATTCATAATTTTCTGGTCCTAAACCCATTCTAAAATTACATTTTTCTGTAATTTTCCTTATAACGTATAAATCTCCAGCTTCCATCCTCCAACCTGTGAGGTTTTCACTAACAAATTTGGTATCATTGTCTTAAGCGTGATTTCCATCCAGGCAGATACGAGCTCATTAGCATGTCTCTGCTCAGCTAGGAAATGCTTAAGCTCGAAAAGATTGCATAGTCAGTCATCTAACGTCTAGTTGGTCTCAGGCATTCTTGTTCCATAGAACACCAAAAATCACTTTCAGACCTCTGTTATTTTGATTTGCTTTTCCTCGTTATATGTGTAGCCAATACCGAATAACTCTAACAGAGTATGATTTGCTCAAACGAACAACACCATTGTACGCAAGAACATTATAACATGTCATGAGTTCATCTTCTTGATTTTTGAGCAATCGGCCATTTGTTGACCATCATTGACCTCGTTTGACCGTCATTGGCTTGATACTGCCAATGGACGATAACTACCGTCGACTTGCGGGGATATTATAACATATAACATTGCATTCATCCTTCGACCTTTGCCATCTCGTTGCTCATCCAAAAATGTAGACATCAGAGGCCGGTATAAGCATGTAATCATTAAATACTAACTTTTCTTCTTACTTAACTTAACTTACTTACTTGAGCTATGGTGTAACGGACATATGATAGAGTGAGATGGGATGGCAGGATACAGCTCTGATACCACTTGTGACGGCCCGCCTTTTCAGGCAGTCACTTTACTTTCTTAAACATTGTTCTTAAACTACAATCTTACTTACTTGGTAAGAAAAATACTGATTAAATTTTTTTTTCTTTTCCGTTTAACATCCTTGAAAAACATATTTAAAAACTATTGTGACCTCGATCGTCATTCAAGTTGAGACCTTGCTCAACACTTGCTTTTAAAACATTTCAAATCATTTCTTAAAACTTAATAAGAAACATTTACTAAAACATAGCTTAAAACTTAACTTTATAATTATATAAAACAGTTTCTAAACTGTATCTTAAAACTTTGAAAACATTTTTTAATACTTTGACTTTATCAAAACTTTGACTTTTTTTTTGTACTTTGATAACATTGTATCAAATAGTGAGAAAACATTTTCTTTATACAGTGGAACTTACTATGGTGGTATCCATACCCAAATCTTCGCATCTGGCCTCCGTAGCACCCAGCTCTTCTAACGGGTCCTACTAGTCGCCCATAAACTACCTACAGCATGGAGAAACTTTTATGAGCTTACGCTCAATAAGTTCAAACGTAATCTCACAAATCATTTAAACATGCTTTAAAAACTTTTCTCATAAAAACGTTTCTCTTATGACAATTTTTATAAACGTTCTTCATAAACATTTCTAAAAACATTTTTCATAAACATTTTTTATAAAACATTTCTAAAACAAAAGTTTTTCATAAAACATTTAACATGTAGCAATCCTCAGAATGCTTTTCATAAAACGTCATTTATAAACCTTTTCTTCTAACCATGAAAATGTTTTCATAAACACTTAACATAAAACATTCCTCAGAATGTTTTCCATAATCATTCAATATAAATATTTTATAATAAGGAATACAAGCAAATTCATAATGCATGATTCCAATTATGCTCAATTATGAACTTCAATTATGAGCATTTTATGAACATTTTATAAACTTAAACATTTCTTTCTTTTTTAACCTTTATCCTTGTTCCTTAACTTTCTTTATCTTATAACCTTTAGCGTTCATACCAATATCTTTAATCATGAGATCATAAACATGATGCTTCCCTTGTAGAAGACTTGAGGCCATCGAACTTCGAGGTCATGTACCTCACATCTAGGAGGTTAAACTTTAACTTTACTTGTGTACCTCATATCAAGGAGGCTGGTACGACACTTTCTTTTTAATCTTTACTTTACCTTCTTATTAATTTTAGTGAGCATAACAAATGCTATCACATCATATGCAAACACATTTGTAAATCATAACTTCTACTGTAAAACTGATTGTATTACAAATGCAACATAAAATTTATAACTTATACTGTAAAACATTATGCATTTTAAAAAAAAATGTAAACATACTTTAAATACATTTAAAATCATAACTTGAACTTTTAAAAACATTATGCATATCAATATGCAAATAGACTTTAAACATAACAGTTGCAAATTCATTGTAAATCTTCTTTTGAACTTCAAAACTTTTTGCATAATAAATGCAAACATATTGTAAAAGAAATTGCATAATAATTGCAAACTCGTTTACAAACGTATACATAAATATTTAAAAATCATTTACTTCATGTTGTAGGTGAGGTTTGAAACTTACCTGGTTCTAGCTCTGACCTCCTCTTTCCTTCCTTTTTCTTTCTTTAGTCGGCTTCTGTGTCCTGATCATACAACACCTGACTAATTAGTTAACTTTAATTACCAATCTACTTGATTGATAACATAACTTAAACATTAAGCATTCATTCCCCTTTTTTCATAACTTGGTATACTATCGGTTTACCCTTTCGTTTACTTAATTTTGTAACCCACCGGGTTACCTTTTCCTTTGCTTAATTATATAACCACCAGGTGACCAATGCTTTCTGCTTAGCTTGGTAACCCATCAGGTTAATGTTGGGTTTTGTCAGATTTTGTTATTCAAATAAGCAACGGAAAATCAAAATTAATTCTCATAAAACCCTCGTAGGATCCATGCAATTCGATTAGATTGATAAGAAATTCATAGAATCTTACCAAGATGACAAAAGGGGCAAGATTGCTAGAAGGAAGAGAGCAACTTCACTCTTGTGACACCCTAACTCGAGCTTTCGTATTCAGGATCGGATTTAGACGTTGTTACTTAGAGCAACGTCCTCTACAGGTATCCACACGAATAGACTCTCTTAAAAAACTGAATCGGTGTGCTAGCACCCTCTCCTTGCATTAAATGGCTCTCTCTAATTTTAAGGTTTTTAATGTTTTTACCTTTTAGAATAAGAGAACACCTTTTTTTCTTCTAATTCGGCAAGAAACCCTAAAACATATATATATATATATATTGACTTTGAGAAAGAGTGAGATTTTAACTAGGGTAAATTATAATTTAAATATGATTCATAGAATCTACAAAATGTCAGATTTAATGAACCTAGATATATTTAGTACATCGAATCTGGACATTATCAGGTTCATTGAACTTAGACACAGTAAACCAAAAATTTATTTTTGGTCCGTTCTAA
Organism: Artocarpus heterophyllus; assembly: GCA_025403435.1. Classification (NCBI taxonomy): domain Eukaryota; kingdom Viridiplantae; phylum Streptophyta; class Magnoliopsida; order Rosales; family Moraceae; genus Artocarpus; species Artocarpus heterophyllus. The sequence goes on from CM046351.1 coordinate 11,408,447, forward strand.
GTGTGCGACCCTGTAGGTTCACATAACGTGGGTAGTGGACTTAAAATTTTATTTCTAGTGCACAAATCATAAGCAGCCTCTAGCAAAATATTATGATTACCCAAGTTATGCAAATGTCAATAATCCAACACAACCCAATCCACAGTAAGTATTAGAATCCTTTTGTTGCTAGATACCTTGATTGAACATAAGGCATGGTTTATGTCATCCTTATACTACTCAATCATATTATTTCTCGATTTTAAGTAAATTGATATTGATAACTCTTATCAATTCATTCCAGTATAGCCAAACATTTTTCTTCATTGTAACTTATCGAGAGGCCTATAGATATTTTTCTCATAATAAATGAGAGACAAATTCCTTCTTAATCACTCACATTCCTCACATGATTCACTCTATATCCAACAACAATCTATTCCATGATCCTGTTATAGATAATATTAGAATTTGTCAAAATATAGAACTTTTCATGTAGGAAACAATGGTGATTTCATGTTAGAGGACTAGGATAATACTATTATGATGACGATCACTTATAACAATTATCCATGCAGTATTTTCATAGCAAGTCGATCCAATACATCATTTCTCAAATATGTATCTATGAGTTGACTTAGTATCTCATACACATGATTAGTAAAACATAATCATCATTCAAACTTCATACGAGTCTTCATTCATTATTTTCCCAATAATAATGACCGACTAGGGAAAATTTAGAATTGAATTCAATATTTACCTAAGAGTTTTACTATCAAGTCACATAATTAATGACCTTAGGCAGAATTAACTATTCATAGAATTAGATAAAAAAATAATGAAAATGCCTCTTTATTAATAAAATACAAATGTAATGAACTCAAAATATGGTCATTACATAATTGGCCTAGGGCACACCACTAACAATTACCTCTTTCTTTACTTGACTTTGTAACCTACCATGTTACCTTTGTTTTACTAGAACCTCCCTTATTAAATTTCCCGTCTCATGTGACAGTTTCGTTACTTAACGTATTATAGAACATTTTTCGTCTAAGAACATTTTGCTAATTTGGAGTGTTTGACTCTAGTTTAGCCATTTTATTAAAAATGACGATTTTACCCCTAACGGGCTTTTCGTCTATTTTGTTACTTTATAAAATTCATTGCTTAACCTTATAGTTCCATTTCTTACATCTTACAAAAAAATTCCCATGAAGGAGCGTGTCTCGACATCGGGCGCTTCGGGTCCGTTTTGTCCTTTTTTACAAAATGACTTTTTATCCTTGACGGGTCTTTAAAAACTTTCGGAACCCATTAAAACATGACTTTCATTTCTTTAAGTCTTATAACATCAAGAAAAACAAAAAAAAATGGTTTTTCTTTCAATTAAATCCATTTTGTCAAAACTTTACAGTTTGACCCGTAATGCTAAAATGTTTACAATTTTGCCCTTAACGTTTGTCTTTCATTCTTTTCTTGACTAAATTTTGAATCTTTTAAAACTTAGCATCCTTAATTACTCACTGCTTACAACAGTGTAAGAATTCTACATTTCTTGGTGAAAAACCTAGTTTTCACACAATTTTACGATTTTAGCCCAAAATACATATATTTACATTTTTGCCCCCAGAACACAAAACGACCACTTTATACCCAAACGTTCAATTTTTTACAAAGAATAAAACTTACAAAAGCTCATTGGTCAAATTCTAAACTTTTCATAACGTTTCCATTTCTTGAAATTTTGCACTCAAAATTTTGTAAAATTTAGAGCTCCTAAACTGAGCTAAATTTTGGAAAACTGTCAATGTTGTCCTAATAGTTTTGATGACTTCTAAAACTTTTGTGTTGTAACTTTTTTGAAATTCCAACTTTTAGGGGGACTTTTGGGCTAATTTTCAAATCTTCCGAGACTTTATAAAACCTTACAATTTAGTCCTTTTCACATTTCACAAAACTTTATTCATAAAAGTTGTTTCTCTCACTGTATTGACAATTTTTAGACCTTGCTTGGAACATAAATTGGCCTCTAAGGCCCTCTAGACTATCACTTCTTGAAGAATAACTAAACTTTACAATTTTAGCATAGTTTAATTGATGGAAACAAAGTGCGCAGCGGAATTTTTAAAAAAAATTTCATCAGAGTATTTTCCAAAATACAAGTTTGACATGTTATATGTATAAATTAAACAGATCTTACTAACCTCAGTGTGTTGAAGAACCTCCGCAACCTGTGTAGAGAAGTAACGTTCCAGAAGAGCCTCAATCAACTGGTCTTCTTTGCTATTCTCTATCCACAACAAGAGTGAGTGTGGGCTCACACGTACAGCTCTTCCACTGGTGACTCTCCTTCCAACCAACGGAGAGAACCCAAAGCTAGTGCTCGTGATTTGTGAACAAAAGCTCTCAGGGAGTTTTCAGATGCTCACTAGAAGAGTATCACTCTTAATCTCTCAAATTGATCTGAGTAAATCATTAGACTCACTCCCTTTTTATACCTATTGGTCCTAGGGTCAGTCCATATCAGATTAGGTCTCAAAAAATCAAAACAGAATCAAGTTCGGATCAATATCTGATAAGATCCGCGTGAAAACGCGTAATCTTAACTGTCGTCGGTCGGCAGGCCGAACTTTCTGATAGGCAGGCTGAACACGTTATCCAGCAGGCCGAACTGCCGAGAAAAAATCTCCGCGAATCTTTTATTTTCCACCCGAGATTCTAAAGGATAAAGTCTCAGTTTTGATTCAAATAGCCCAATAGAAAAGATATCTGATCAAAACAAACTTTATCAAGATAATCTCTAAGAAAATAAATCAATTCACAATAATTCTACAAGTTTATCTTGTTCTAATTGTCCAAAATTAAAACAACCGATAAACAGACAAGAATTACCCGAACGCAATAATTCAACAAGTTCATCTTGAACTAATTTTCTTACATAATTAATTCAACCGATAAACAGACATGAATTATTTGATTCTTATAAATTTTAAACCAATCTGATAAATCAGACATAAGTCACCAATTATTGGAAAAACACGTCGTGTCGTTACAGGATTTTGTGAGCTAGTAAAGGGGACCAAAATGGACCTATAAAGTTCAAGCTCATGATAATTATGAAACCCAATATCCCAGATATACATTTCACAATTATCAACTCCAACGCTACTCCACTAAAAGCTTGGAGCTGCACTCTCAAACTTTATAGAATTACGAAGCTCGTGTAGCTAAGTCTGCATGACATATCATAGTGTATCGCATCCCCATATGATCATCCATAATCGGCTTAAGGACAAGTTCTGTCTTACCTTCCTGATTATTTTTATCTTACGTTCCATTGTCTCACCATTAGAAAACTTACCATCCAAAGATAGTATACCATTCGGTTACACCTATGTATCCAAATGGTTGAGCGCTCCAGTTTTCCAATTACAGGACAACGCATATAAGAGGATATCATTACTCCTAAAGAGGAGCTATGGATTCCATATCTATGAATAACAAGTCTACGCTATCAAGAGTCATGCCTCCAACGTACCGGCATGCATGCCACTATAAAAATGTGGGAGTCACCCATTGGTACATCAAAAGACACAAGTCGAGACAACGGGCCCATTATTCATCTCAGGATTAAGATACAATACAAATGATTGTCTAAAGTGAATCGATTTAAAAAAATAGAATTATTAATCCAAATCAATTCACTTTATGTCCCGATCCAACACATCATCAACTATGACAACGCGGCAATGTTTCTATTCACGGAGTCCAACTCCGATGGCCAAGACAAGCCATCTCCCAAAAGGGATATAGACAACATAACAATCTTTACATGAATAAAGCGCCCAACTTTATTCCCTCGATTGCGGATCATATGTTTTAGACCGTCACCCTAAGAATTGTGTCTTCCGCATAATCATCCCATCATATGCCCAATTCTTAGGGTTTAGACTGACAGTCTCAGACTACTGTTTGCTTATCATACATTCAACAAATATGAACGTAAAAAGGACAATATTTGGTATATATAAATGAATAAATTCTTTATTGATAAAAATGTCTTCAAAAACGTATTACATTTTTACTCCTTAGAGCATACATGTCTAACAATCTCCCACTTGCACTAAGTGAGTAAATACTGCAAATTTTGCATCCCCATAGCTTCCACATGCCTCTCGAAGACTCTCCCAGTAAGTGTCTTCATGAATGGATCAGCTAAATTGTCCTCTGACGCGATCTTGCACACCGTGACATGCCCGCTCTCAATGAAGTCCTTTATCACATGATACTTCTGATCAATATGCTTACTCTTCTTGTGAAATCTTGGTTCCTTAGCATTAGCTACCGCCGCACTGTTATCACAGTACAGTGATACCGCCTTATCCATACCAGGAACTACCTCAAGATCCCCAAGGAACTTACGGAGCCACACTGCTTCTTTCGAAGCATCACTAGCCGCCACATACTCGGCCTCCATCGTTGAATCTGAAGTGCAATCTTGCTTCGCACTTCTCCAACTGATGGCACCGCCACCTAGAGTAAACACAAACCCTGAAGTCGATTTCCTAGAATCCAGGCAGGATTGAAAATCCGAATCAGTGTATCCTAGAGGAGTTAAATCCTCACCCGAATACACAAGCATATACCCTCAAGTCCTTCTTAGGTACTTGAAAATATGCTTTATCGCAACCCAATGGTTCGGTCCTGGATCCGCCTGAAATTGACTCACAATCGCGATCGCATAGCTAATATCCGGTCGAGTGCAAAGCATGGCATACAGGAGACTACCCACTGCAGAATCATAAGGTACCTTCTTCATGTATTCTCTTTCTTCATAAGACTTTGGAGAGTCTTTCTTAGAAAGAGTAATTCCAGACCTAGATGGTTGCCCACCTTTCTTGGAATCCTGCATTGCAAACCTCCTGAGAATTTTATCTATGTAGCCGGCCTGTGACAAAGCTATCATTTTGTTCTTCCTATCCCGAAAGATCTGGATACCGAGAACAAAATTAGCCTCACCTAAGTCCTTCATGTCAAACTACTTGGTCAACCATAATTTGACCGATGACAATGCCCCAACGTCATTGCCAATTAGCAGAATGTCATCTACATAGAGCAGTAGAAAAACCACCTTCCCATTCTTAATGTGTTTGTAAACACATGGTTCATCCACATTTTGTGAGAACCCATAAGTCTTGATTACTTGATCAAATCTTATGGTCCAAGAACGAGAAGCCTGCTTAAGTCCATAAATTGACTTTAGCAGCTTACAAACCTTACACTCTTGACCCGCGACCTTGAACCCGTCTGGTTGTTCCATATAAATGGACTCATCAAGATAGCCATTCAGAAAAGCCGTCTTGACATCCATCTGCCAAATCTCGTAGTCGAGAGCGGCAGCTATGGACAAGAGAATCCGGATGGACTTAAGCATGGCTACAGGCGAAAAGGTTTCCTCATAATCGATTCCTTCCTTTTGTGTATAACCCTTAGCTACCAGTCTAGCCTTAAAGGTTTCGACCTTTCCATCCACTCCTCTTTTCCTTTTGTAGATCCACTTACACCCTATAGGTTTTACCCCTTCGGGAAGATCCACAAGCTCCCAAACCCGATTAGTCTCCATAGACTTCATCTCTATGTTCATGGCCTCTGTCCAGAGTCTTGAATCAACATCCTCCATGGCTTCTGCGTAAGTATAAGGATCCTTGTCATGTTCATCCGGTTTAGCCAAAAAGACTTCCCCATTGAACATATACCTTTCAGGTTGACGCCCGATCCTCCCACTACGCCGAAGCCCCTGAGGTTATTGTTCAGGTTTGTTTGGTTTTTCTACACTGATCGGAATGGTTTCATTCAGAACCTCCGGAGTAAACGGATCACCCCTTAACTCCTCAAGCACCACTTTGCTTCGAGGTTTAAAGTCGTTCATGTAACTCTCCTCAAGGAAAGTTGCATTAGCTGAAACCACGACTTTATTTTCCTTTGGGTTATAAAAATAACCCCCTTTAGTCCCTTTTGGATATCCTACAAACTCGCAAACTTCTGAACGTGCTTCCAACTTATTCGGATCCTTAAACAAGACATGAGCTGGACATCCCCATATGCGAATATGGTTTAAGGATGTCTTCCGTCTTGTCCACAAATCATGAGGAGTTTTAGGGACCGATTTTGAAGGCACATTGTTCAAAAGATAACATGCGGTTTGTAGTGCATATCCCCAAAAGGATAAAGGCAATGATGAATAACTCATCATGGAACGAATCATGTCCAACAAAGTCCTATTCCTTCTCTCTGCCACGCCATTCTGCTGCGGAGTGCCCGGCGCAGTCAAATGGGATAAAATCCCATTCTCTAACAAGTGTCCCAAGAACTCATTAGAAAGGTATTCCCCACCTCGATCAGATCGAAGTGCCTTTATGGGTCTACCCAATTGCTTTTCCACTTCAGCCTGAAACTCCCTGAACTTATCATAAGTTTCACTTTTGTGGTGCATTAGGTACACATACCCATATCTTGAGTGATCGTCAATGAAAGTGACGAAGTACTCATACCCTCCTCGTGCCCGGATGTTCATCGGTCCGCAAACATCACTATGCACAAGTTCTAGAACCCCTTCGGCCCTATTGTCCTTAGACCCGTATGGTCTTTTGGTCATTTTACCCTCCAAACAAGACTCACATTGAGGTATAGATTCCACCTTTAAGTGACTTAAAGGTCCATCCCTTACCAACCTTTGAATCCTATTCAGGTTAATATGGCCAAGGCGCAAATGCCAAAGATAAGTCTTATTAGAGTGAGAAGTTTTAAGTCTTTTTGAGTCATTATCATTTATCTCAGCATTAAGCAATAAGTCCATCTTAGGTTTGATAAAATATAGATTATTTTGCATCCATCCAGAACAGATAAAAGATTTGTTTTTACGAATCACCACTTTTTCATTAAAAGATACCACGTAGGAGTCTTTAAATAAAAAAGATACAGAAATTAAATTCCTTTTAAATTTAGGAACATAAAAACAATCTCACAAAATTAAATTCCTATAATTATCAAAGTAAAGATGGACATCTCCCACTACTTTCGCTGAGATCAAGGATCCATCGCCCATCCGAAGCGTTAAGTCTTCACGAAGTAGACTTCTCGTTTCTTTGAATCCCTACAGAGAAACACAAACATGATTAGTTGCACCGGAATCTATGACCCAGATGTCACTGGATTCCTCAACCAAACAAGTTTCTAAATATAGAAGATCACACCTACCTCCCTTGGAAAGAAAGTCCTTGCAATGCTTCTTTATATGCCCGACCTTACCACAGAAGAAGCACTTAAGCTTCTTTGGGTTCTTCTTCTTCTTCTTCTTGCTCTTGCTAGCAACAGGAATAGAAGACTTCCCACTTTTGGCCCGTTGCTTCTTTCCATTCTCAGAGTTAGGATTGGAACCAGAAGCAGCTACCATATTGGCCTCTCCACCAGTAGGAGACTCCCTGATCAGCAGTTCAAACTCCTGTAACTGTTTCATCAGTTCTGTCAAGGTCATATCCCGTCTATTGCTTAGATTAAAAGTAGCTCTAAACGGAATAAATTCCTTAGACAGAGTCTCAAAGGCCATAGTCATCTGAGTTTCAGCATCGATGTCGGCTCCATTGGTTTGAGCCTCAGCGAGGTAACCCATGACCAACATCATATGCTCCTTTACAGATGTCCCCGGTCTCTATCTACAGTTTAAGAGTTTCCGAAGCGCCCTTTGCCGCTTTGTTATGGCCTGGCCTCCAAACATGTCCTCAAGATTATCCAAGATCTGCTTCGCAGTCTCATAATCTTGATGTTGAGCCTGCAGCACGTTGTTCGTGCTAGCCATAACATAGCAGCGGGCCTGATCATTAGCATCTTTCCAGCTGTCGTACGCTTGGAATTGCTCATTACTTGAGTCTCCCGTAGGCTCGGGAGAACAAGGAGTTGTCAGTACATATTTTAGTTTCTCAAAGGATAGGACGATGTCCAGGTTCCGTTTCCAATCATTATAGTTCTCACCGGTTAATTGGTTTTTGTCAAGTATCGATGATAAAGCGTTTTTAGACATTTTCAATCTACAATAAAGAATCATATACCAAACATAAGCAAACATATATAATAATTTAGTAAGATAACACAATCATGTAAAATCATACAAATGTGTTTATGTGTCAAAACCTTGAAAATATCACAACCTTACAACGATAATTCCCAACTCAGAATTCGACAAGCTCCTAGGGGAGTCATGCCAAATTCAATCAAGAACATGGATCCCCTCCTGATTAATATATGCCATCCAGGACCCGTATGATCCAGCATATACTAATAATCGTTTCTTTGGCCATTAATTTTATTAACAGAGCTCCTAGGGGAGGTTAATAATAAAATTAACATGAGTGTATAACCACCGTTTCAATATTTTATCCACGATTTATAATCACCACCTAGGGGTGTGCAACCATAAATCATACTAAAATACCTTATCCTTTCAGAGATCCAATCTGGTACATGATAGAAATCCCTTCCTAGGGGTCAGGACCACCATGTTCTTCCTATGGACCAACGATGGAGGCCTTAGGTTCTCTCTTCGAAAACCTTCTCCCACTCAATCTTTTGAAGTCAAGGTTTTATTTTAAAATTATGCATGAACAATTTTAATATGAGCGGCACTCCCTATTCTATATGGCATGTTATCAATATACATGGTAAATCATATTATAATGCAGACAAGCAAAGCAATCAAGCAAAGCTACAAGCATAATAATAATAATAACCGTAATATTATGGTTCCACCCTAGAGAATAGAAAAATAAGATTACAAGAGAATAATCGAGACATTTATCGATTCTTCATCCTTGAATCCTCAAGCTGTATCCTTCTTCATGTAATATCCATCTTCAAGTCTTCAATCCCATATGAATCGAACACTTCATATTTCCGGTCAAATCCAAATTTAGTGTTTCTCAGAATCGTCTCGAAAATAAAATTGAAACTGCACCGAAAAATTGCACCTTTTTTGGACATTTGGTAGCTCTCGGTCGGCAGGCCGATCTAGGTGATCGGCCTACTGATCATGGAGGTTGGGCCTACCGAACATGAAGGTTCGGCTTGTCGGCAGAGCACCAAAATTTCTGTCCCACTGTCGGCCTGCCAAACTGTGAGGTCCGGCATGCCGACCGAGCAGAAAACGTACATTCCAGAAAATACAATTTTAATGCAATTCATCAATTTTATTTTCAACAATTCAAAAACATAAAATTAGAGACTCAGAAAATACTTGGAGGCGCCATCATCAATCTTTAAGATCTGACTTCTCGTTTCGTCTTCTCTGAATAATTATTTAATTACAAAATTCTTACAAATTAAAAATTAAATAGCAATTCCTAGACAGAGATGACAATCCGCCATCTAATTACATGAAAAACCTAGATACACATTCTAACCTCTAAGGAACCATAACCGGTATTAATTAATTAATAAATAAATAAACAACAATTTAATCAACCATAATTAATTAATAAACATTCACCACATAATCCATGACAACACATATATTATATAGAAACCTAGAGTGCCATCTCTCTATAAAATTTAATTCAAGCATTGGAGAGATTAAGATCACAAAATTTATGCATGTAACATAATCACAAACTTGCAAATTTATGTAAAAACGTTGGCTCTTATACCAATTGTTGGAAACAAAGTGCGCAGCGAAATTTTTTAAAAAAATTTCATCAGAGTATTTTCCAAAATACAAGTTTGACATGTTATATGTATAAATTAAACAGATCTTACTAACCTCAGTGTGTTGAAAAACCTCCGCAACCTGTGTAGAGAAGTAACGTTCCAAAAGAGCCTTAACCAACTGGTCTTCTTTGCTATTCTCTATCCACAACCGGAGTGAGTGTGGGCTCACACGTACAGCTCTTCCACCGGTGACTCTCCTTCCAACCAACAGAGAGAACCCAAAGCTAGTGCTCGTGATTTGTGAACAAAAGCTCTCAGGGAGTTTTCAGATGCTCACTAGAAGAGTATCACTCTTAATCTCTCAAATTGATCTGAGTAAATCATTAGACTCACTCCCTTTTTATACCTATTGGTCCTAGGGTCAGTCCATATCAGATTAGGTCTCAAAAAATCGAAACAGAATCAAGTTCGGATCAATATCTGATAATATCCGCGTGAAAATGCGTAATCTTAACTGTCGTCGGTCGGCAGGCCGAACTTTCTGATAGGCAGGCCGAATAGGCCAGTTCGGCAGGCCGAACACGTCATCCGACAGGCCGAACTGCCGAGAAAAAATCTCCGCGAATCTTTTATTTTCCACCTGAGATTCTAAAGGATAAAGTCTCAGTTTTGATTCAAATAGCCCAATAGAAAAGATATCTGATCAAAAAAAACTTTATCAAGATAATCTCTAAGAAAATAAATCAATTCACAATAATTCTACAAGTTTATCTTGTTCTAATTGTCCAAAATTAAAACAACCAATAAACAGACAAGAATTACCCAAACGCAATAATTCAACAAGTTCATCTTGAACTAATTTTCTTACATAATTAATTCAACCGATAAACAGACATGAATTATTTGATTCTTATAAATTTTAAACCAATCTGATAAATCCGACATAAGTCACCAATTATTGAAAAAACACGCCGTGTCGTTACAGGATTTTGTGAGCTAGCAAAGGGGACCAAATGTGACCTATAAAGTTCAAGCTCATGATAATTATGAAACCCAATATCCCAGATATACATTTCACAATTATCAACTCCAACGCTACTCCACTAAAAGCTTGGAGCTGCACTCTCGAACTTTATAGAATTACGAAGCTTGTGTAGCTAAGTCTCCATGACATATCACAGTGTATCGCATCCCCATATGATCATCCATAATCGGCTTAAGGACAAGTTCTGTCTTACCTTCCCGATTATTTTTATCTTACGTTCCATTGTCTCACCATTAGAAAACTTACCATCCAAAGATAGTATACCATTCGGTTACACCTATGTATCCAAATGGTTGAGCACTCCATTTTTCCAATTACAGGACAACACGTATAAGAGGATATCATTACTCCTAAAGAGGAGCTATGGATTCCATATCTATGAATAACAAGTCTACGCTGTCAAGAGTCATGCCTCCAACGTACCGGCATGCATGCCACTATAGAAATGTGGGAGTCACCCATTGGTACATCAAAAGACACAAGTCGAGACAACAGGCCCATTATTCATCTCAGGATTAAGATACAATACAAATGATTGTCTAAAGTGAATTGATTTGCCAAGACAGAATTATTAATCCAAATCAATTCACTTTATGTCCCGATCCAACACATCGTCAACTATGACAACGCGCCAATGTTTCTATTCACGGAGTCCAACTCCGATGGCCAAGACAAACCATCTCCCGAAAGGGATATAGACAACATAACAATCTTTACATGAATAAAGTGCCCAACTTTATTCCCTCAATTGCGGATCATATGTTTTAAACCGTCACCCTAAGAATTGTGTCTTCCGCATAATCATCCCATCATATGCCCAATTCTTAGGGTTTAGACTGACAGTCTCAGACTACTGTTTGCTTATCATACATTCAACAAATATGAACGTAAAGAGGACAATATTTGGTATATATAAATGAATAAATTCTTTATTGATAAAAATGTCTTCAAAAACGTATTACATTTTTACTCCTTAGAGCATACATGTCTAACATTAATATCTTTTCATTATTTGGCACAAAACCTTACTTTTTCTTCTTTCCATTATCATCACCATCATCATAGAACATAAACCAATCATGCCATAATAGCCATTTGTCATATATGTATGCCCTAAGGAGTAAAAATGTAATACGTTTTTGGAGACATTTTTATCAATAAAGAATTTATTTATTTATATATACCAAATCTTGTCCTCTTTACGTTCATATTTGTTGAATGTATGTTAAGCAAACAGTAGTCTGAGACTGTCGGTCAAAACCTTTAAGAATTGGGCATATGATGGACTGATTATGCGGAAGACACGATTCTTAAGGTGACGGTATAAAACATATGATCCGCAATCGAGGGAATAAAGTTGGGCGCTTTATTCATGCAAAGATTGTTATGTTGTCTATATCCCTATTGGGAGATGGATTGTCTTGACCATCAGAGTTGGACTCCATGAATAGAAACATTGGCACATTGTCATAGGTGACGATGCATTGGATCGGGACACAAAGTGAATTGATTTAGATTAATAATTATGTCTTGGCAAATTGATTCACTTTAGACAATCATTTGTATTGTATCTTAATCCTGAGATGAATAGTGGGCCCATTATCTCGACTTGTGTCTTTTGATGTACCAAAGGGTGACTCCCACATCTCAATAGTGGTATGCATGCTGGTATGTTGAAGGCATGACTCTTGATAGCGTAGACTTGTTATTCATAGATATAGAATCCATAGCTCCTCTTTAGGAGTAATGATATCCTCTTATATGCGTTATCCTATAATTGGAAAATTGGAGCGCTCAACCGTTTGAATACATAGGTGTAACCGAATGGTATACTATCTTTGGATGGTAAGTTTTCTAATGGCGAGATAATGGAACGTAAGATAAAAATAATCAGGAAGGTAAGATAGAACTTGTCCTTAAGATGATTGTGGATTATCATATGGGGATATGATACACTTTGATATGTCATGGAGACTCTATACGGGCTTCGTAATTCTATAAAGTTTGAGAGTGCAGCTCCAAGCTTTTAGTGGAGTAGCGTTGGAGTTGATAATTGTGAAATGTATATCTGGGATATTAGGTTTCATAATTATCGTGAGTTTGAACTTTATAGGTCCATTTTGGTCCCCTTTGCTAGCTCACAAAATCCTGTAACGATACGGCATGCTTTTTCAATAATTGGTGACTTATGTCGGATTTATCGGATTGGTTTAAAATTTAAAAGAATCAAATAATTCATGTCTGTTTATTGGTTGAATTACTTTTGTAATAAAATTAATTTAAGATAAACTTGTTGAATTATTGGGATCGAATAGTTCTTGTCTGTTTATCGGTTGATTTAATTGGATAAATTAAATCAAGATAAACTTGTAGAATTATTGTGAATTGATTTATTTTCTTAGAGATTATCTTGATAAAGTTTGTTTTGATCAGATAACTTCTCTATTGGGTTATTTGAATCAAAACTGAGACTTTATCCTATGGAATCTCTGGTGGAAAATAAAAGATTTCCGGACATATTTGTACGGTAGTTTGGCCTGCCGATCTACATGTTCGGCTTATCGATGGGGCCTGTTCGGCCTGCCGATCAGCGAAAGATAAGATTACGCTTTTTTCACACGGATCTTATTAGATATTGATCCGAGCTTGATCCTGTTTCAAGTTTTTGAAACCTAATCTGATAAGGACTGACCCCAGGACCAATCGCTATATAAAGGGAGTAAGTCTCATGAGTTACTTAGATCAATTGAGAGATTAAAAGTGATACTCTTCTGGTAAGCATCTGAAAACCCCCTGAGAGCTTTTGTTCACAAATCATGAACACTAGCTTTGGGTTCTCTCTATTGGTTGGAAGGAGAGTCATTGGTGGAAGAGCTGTACGTGTGAGCCCACACTCACTCCGGTTGTGGAAAGAGAATAGCAAAAAAGACCAGTTGGTTAAGGCTCTTCTAGAACGTTACTTCTCTTCACATGTTGCGGAGGTTCTTCGGTATACAAAGGTTAGTAAGACCTGTTTAATTTATTCATATAGCATGTTAAACATGTGTTTTGAAAAAATACTCTGATGTTAAAATTTTAAAAATTCCCGTTGCGTATCTCACACTGTTTTTCCAACACCATTTACATGCCATAGACCAAAACACTTGTTTAACATGCTATACATGCCATAGACCAAAACATTTCATCAAACACTTGGTATGCAAATTTTTAGCATGAATTTTCAAATGAAATGTTTCAAGATTTACCTAAACTTTGCCAACCTTTTTGATCCTCCTTTGCCAAGCTCAAAACTTTGTCATGTCTTCTCCACAAAAACCATGACACAACCTGGTCAAGACCCATCCAAATCATGAACAAAACCCTTAGGCATAATAGGAAAAGCTTGGGTTTTTACCTTGAAAATTCTTCAATCTTCTTCTCCTTCACTTAAACTTGCCTTAATGCATGATTTGGAACTTGGAATTCATCAAAAATTTGAGAAAGAATTCCTAGGGTGGGACAGTTTTCTTGGGAGAAATATGGAGCATATTTTTTTCTTTACTTTTGGTTCTTATTTCATGCATCATATGATAAATACTACTTGATTTTTTTTCTAAATTTGATGGCTCACCATCATGAGTCATCACTAATATTATTTGTGATAAAAAGGTGGCTTAGCTTGGCGTTATTTAATTTGGCAACCTCAAAGGGTATTTTTGATAATTTTCCATCAAATTTGATCACTTGTCATCATCTAGCTTAACTTGGCAATGTATAATTGGGCCACCCAAAGGGGTTTGGTGGCAATTTCCCATTCGTTGTGGTGTCCATGGTGGGTCCCATATTGACTTTTTACCCAGTTCAAATTTATACTGACAGCATTTTTTCTATACTGTTGGTATTCTTGTTCATATAATTCATGAGTTCCCACAACCTCTCATACTTATTTTTCATCCATCACATAATGTTATTCGAATATTTTCTAACTGTGTACAGTCTAAATTTATACTGACAGTATTTTTCTTATACATCAGTATGTTCTCTATATTACTACAGTATTCCTTATTTATCCATATTCTCCAAGTAGTATTATTCCTATACTACTTTAACTTAAACAGTCTACTTTTTGTGCTGCTTAACCTTAAACAGTCAAATTTCTATACTGTATTACTTTTACAGTGTAATTTTTATACTACATAACTTTATCAGTGTACTTTTTTTTAGACATGTATGCCCAAAGGAGTAAAACTGTAATAAGTTTTTGGAGATATTTTTATCAATAAAGAATTTATTTATTGTTTATATACCAAATCTTGTCCTCTTTACATTCATATTTGTTGAATGTATGTTAAGCAAACAATATTTTGAGACCGTTGGCCTAAATCTTTAAGAATTGGGCATATGATGGACAGATTATGCGGAAGACACGATTCTTAAGGTGATGGTCTAAATCATAAGATCCACAATCGAGGGAATAAAGTTAAGCGCTTCATTCATGTAAAGATTGTTATGTTGTCTATATCCCTATTAGCAGATGGCTTGTCTTTACCATTAGAGGTGGACTCCATGAATAGAAATATTGGCACATTGTCATAGGTGACGATGTGTTGGATCGGGACATAGAGTGAATTGATTTGGATTAATAATTATGTCTTGGCAAATAGATTCACTTTAGATAATCATTTGTATTGTATCTTAATCCTGAGATGAATAGTGGGCCCGTTGTCTTGACTTGTGTCTTTTGATGTACTAAAGTGTGATACCCACATCTTAATAGTGGTAAGCATGCCAGTACATTGAAGGCATGACTCTTAATAGCATAGACTTGTTATTCATAGATATGAGATCCATAGCTCCTCTTTAGGAGTTGTGATATCATCTTATATGCGTTATCCTGTAATTGGAAAATTGGAGTGCTCAACTATTTAGATACATAGGTGCAACCGAATGGTGTACTGTCTTTGGATAGTAAGCGATGGTGAGATAATGGAATGTAAGATAAAAATAATCGAGAAGGTAAGACAGAACTTGTCCTTAAGCCGATTATGGATAATCCTATGGGGATATGATACACTATGATATGTCATAGAGACTTAGCTATACGGGCTTCGTAATTCTATGTAGTTCGAGAGTGCAGCTCCAAGCTTTTATTGGAGTAGCCTTGGAGTTGATAATTATGAAATGTATATCTGAAATATTGGGTTTCGTAATTATCGGGAGCTTGAACTATATAGGTCCATTTGGTCCCCTTTGCTAGCTCACAACATCCTGAAATGATACGGCATGCTTTTCCAATAATTTATGACTTATGTCAGATTTATTAGATTAGTTGAAATTTAGAAGAATCAAATAATTCATGTTTGTTTATCGATTTAACTAATTTTGTGATAAAACTAATTCAAGATAAACTTGTTGAATTATTGGGATTAGATAATTCTTATCTATTTATCGGTTGATTTAATTTTTGAATAAATTAGATTAAGATAAACTTGTAGAATTATTAGCAATTCATTTATTTTCCTAGAGATTATCTAGATAAAGTTATTTTAATTAGATAACTTTTCTATTGGGTTATTTAAATTAAAACTGAGTTTTTATCCTATAGAATCTCGGGTGGAAAATAAAGATTCGCTGAGATTTTTCAGCATTTTGGCATGCCGATCATCAAGTTTCGCTACCGATGGGGCAAGTTCGACCTGCCGATGTACGATAAAAAGATCACACATTTTCATATGGATTTCATCAGATATTGATCCGAATTTGATTCTGATTTAAATTTTTGAAACCTTATTTGATAAGGACTGACCCTGGACCCAATCTCTATAAATAGGGAGTAAGTCTCACAAGTTATTTAGATCAATTGAGAGATTAAGAGTGATACTATGTTGGTAAGAATCGGAAACTCCTTAAGAGCTCTTGTTCACAAATCACGAACACTAGCTTTGGGTTTTCTCAATTGGTTGGAAGGAGAGTCACCTGGAGGAAAAGTTGTATGTGTGAGCCCACACTCACTCTAATCGTGGATAGAGAATAGCAAAGAAGACCAATTGGTTGAGGCTCTTCTGGAACGTTATTTCTCTTCACAGATTGCGGGAATTCTTCGGCATTGAAAGGTTTGTAAGATCTACTTAATTTATGCATATAGCATGGCAAACTTGTGTTTTTGAAAATACTCTGATATAAAATTTTTAAAATTCCGCTGCGTACTATTTTTCCAACAATTGGTATCAGAGCCATGGTTTATTACAAGTTTGTGATCATACTATATGTATAAATTATGTGATCTTAATCTCTCCTATACTTGAATTAATTTTATAGAGAGTTGGCACTCTAGGTTTCTATATATTTTATATGTTGTCATGGATTATTTGGTGAATGCTTATTAATTAATTATTGTTGATTAAATTATTATTTATATAGGTTATAGTTTCTTAGAGGTTAGAAAGTGTATCTAGGTTTTTCTTGTAATTAGATGGCAGACTATCATCTCTGTCTAGGAATTATTATTTAATTTTAAATTTGCAAGAATTTTGTAATTAAATAATTATTCGGAGAAGATGGATCTAAAAGGCAATCTAGAAGATGGGTGATGACGTTCCAAGGTATTTCCTGAGTCTCTAATTTTATGTTTTTGAATTGTTGAAAATAAAATTGATGAATTTCATTAAAAGTTGTATTTTCTAGAAAGGGTAATTTCTACTTGGTCGGCATGCCAAACCCTCCAGTTCAGTTGGCCGATGGTCGATGATCGATAGGCCAAACGTGAGATTTGACAGGCCGTCAATGGGGCAGAAATCTGGTGGCTCTGGTGACAGACCAAACTCCTAGTTCAATAGGCTAATCTGTCGTGAATCGGCAGGCCGATCTGTGAAGATCGGCAGGCCGTTGGGTCATAACCGGCAGGCCGATCACCCAGATCGGCCTGCCGGCAGAGAGTTAGAAATTTTTCCAAAAAAGGTGCAGTTTTTCAATACAGTTTTAATTTATTTTTGGGAAAATTTTGAGAAACATTAAATTTGGATATGACCGGAAGTAAGTATTCGATTCATACCAGAATAAAGAGTCAAGGATGGGCATTACGTGAAGAAGGATACTCCTTGGAGATTCAAGGATGAAGGATCGATAATATGTTTCGATTATTCTTTTGTAATCTTTATTTTCTATTCTCTAAGGTGGAACCATAATATTACGGTTATTTATTATTTTGCTTGTAGCTTTGTTTGATTGCTTTGCCTGTCTGCATTATAATATGATTTTCCATGTTTATTGATAACATGTCATATAGAATAGCGAGTGCCGCTCATATTAATATTGTTCATGCATGTTATTAAAATAAAACATTGATTTCAAAAGATTGAGTGGGAGAAGGTTTTTGAAGAGAGAACCTACGGCCTCCATCGTTGGTCCATAGAAAGAACATGGTGGTCCTAACCCCTAGGAAGGGATTTCTATCATGTACTAGATTGGATCTCTGAGAGGATAAGGTATTTTAGCATGATTTATGGTTGCACACCCCTAGGTGGTGATTATAAATCATGGATAAAATATTGAAACGATGGTTATACACTCACGTCAATTTTATTATTAACATCCCCTAGGAGCTCTGTTAATAGAATTAATGGCCAAAGAAATGATTATTAATATATGCTGAATCATGTGGGTCCTAGATGGCATATATTAATCAGGAGGGGATCCGTGTTCCTGATTGAATTTGGCATGACTCCCCTAGGAGCTTGTTGAATTATGAGTTAGGAATTATCGTTGTAAGGTTGTGATATTTTCAAGGTTTTGACATAGAAACACATTTGTATGTTTTTACATAATTGTGTTATCTTACTAAATTATTATAATATGTTTGCTTATATTTGGTATATGATTCTTTATTGTAGATTAAAAATGTCTAAAAACGCTTTATCTTCGATACTTGACAAAAACCTATTAACTGGAGAGAATTATAATGATTGGAAACGGAATCTAGATATCATCCTCTCCTTTGAGAAACTAAAATTTGTAGTGACAACTCCTTGTCCTCCTGAGCCTACTAGAGATTCCACCAATGAGCAATTCTAAGCGTATGATTGCTAGAAAGATGCAAATGACATTGACACCTTAGTCATATTAAACTGAACAGGATTCAAAGGTTGGTAAGGGATGGACCTTAAGTCACTTAAAGGTAGAATCTATGCCTCAATGTGAATCTTGTTTGGAGGGTAAAATGACCAAAAGACCATACGAGTCTAAGGGCAATAGGGCCGAAGGGGTTCTAGAACTTGTGCATAGTGATGTTTGTGGACCGATGAACATTCGGGCACGAGGAGGGTATGAGTACTTCATCACTTTTATTGACGATTACTCAAGATATGGGTATGTGTACCTAATGCACCACAAAAGCGAAACTTTTGACAAGTTCAGGGGGTTTCGGGTTGAAGTAGAAAAGCAATTGGGTATGTAACGCCCCCTTACAGACGTCACAGATATCGTTACATTTATTCCTTACATACTTTTGTTCTAGGATAAACTATTTGTACAAAACTTAATTGAAACTTTGTTTGGGACAAACATACCCAGGATCCATGCATACATTTTTTTTTTTTACATCCAATAACTTAATCCATAATAATAATAATAACAATAATAATTATTATTTACTTGATCATACACATTCTTTTGTAAATTAAATATACCAAATGAATAAATCATAATTTAAAATGAAACATCACAACATTTTTAAAAACAAACTGCTCTTACTGTTCAACAGACTGAACTTGAGAGTTCGACAAGTCGATCTCAATCTACAGGCCGGAGTTCAAACATCGGCAGGCCGCCCAAGGCTCAACAAAAACAAGGTTTTAAAATTTTGCTAAATTCGGCAGGCCGATCAACAATGTTCGATAGGCCGGCCGATTTGAAAACAATAGAAAAGTTAATTT
Source organism: Artocarpus heterophyllus (assembly GCA_025403435.1). Classification (NCBI taxonomy): domain Eukaryota; kingdom Viridiplantae; phylum Streptophyta; class Magnoliopsida; order Rosales; family Moraceae; genus Artocarpus; species Artocarpus heterophyllus. The sequence goes on from CM046351.1 coordinate 11,428,082, forward strand.
AAAGACAAGATTCAATACTTCAATACTTCAATATGCGGAAGACCATGCGCATAAAAAGAATAAGATAAAATAATGAAACATAGTTCATGAATTCTTTAAAACTTATCAAATAAACATGTTCAAATTATAAAACATGGTTTATATCATTATAAACTTCCTTCCTTGGCGTTCTTCCATTTACAATTCATCTTGCTTAACTCACACTCCTTTCCTTGCCCTCCACCTAGTCCATAACCTTCTTACCCTTATCTGCAACATGATATAAAACTGAATAAGCTAATGCTTAGTAAGTACATTTATATCTCACAACTTAAAACATTTTATGAACTTCATCATCATTATCATCATAATAGTGCACTAGGCACAATTTCATAGGAACATAATTTTCATTACATTGTCCACATTAAAACTTAATTCATTTTATCTTAAGGGGCCCAAGTATTGCACCATAAACATCATCGTAGGCGCGCTGTCATGAGAGTAGAAGGGTAGCTAATCCTAAACCAAATATGACATCATAATATATCATAACATAACATTGTGTGCAATACTTATTTTGGTGATACATATATAAACTTTCATGCTTTGAAATACGTCATTATCATACATGCATAACTTTTGAACATAAAATATTTCATAAGAAATCTTTAAGTGAAATCATCATAAAATCATCATAGGTATCATTATGAACATAATTTCAAAACTTTATAAAACATATCATGTTGCAAGTGAGAATGTACTTACTTTTCTTATGCTAGCTTACTTAACCTTAATCGGAGGTGACGTCACCGCGGTCTCGATATGCTCGTTCCTTAGTGTATTCATGCCATTTATTCATTTAAAGATACATAAATAAAATTAATATTTATTTTCATAGAATAAATCATCCATTTCATATAACATCACACCTACATTCATCTCTTGCAAACATAATTCATAACATGCATCCATAACCATAATCATTAAAACAAAACTATCAACATAAATATATTTCTGACCTCCATGAATTCATAGCTCAATATCTTAACATTCGCACACAATTTGAGCACCACACTTGGCAGGGACAACGTTAATACATAAACATATTACCATAATAATTACACTTAGTATCTAAGAACAAGTCATACATAACAAAACATGAAATCTGCCAGCAACAGTTAGGCAGTGAACAACTTTAAACTCAGGTCCATTATCACATTATCAAGACTCAAGAAAAATCCACGAAAACTAGCATATACAATAGACACATAAAACTATAACATAGCCAAAAATTGGCTTTAGCAAAAATCGGATTAGGTCAAACCATGCATTGGAAAATCAGTGGTAAAACTAACCTTCATCATATTAAGCAGTGAGTTACATGAGTTCATCATTTTCAAACAATCAAAACAAATTTATTTAAACCCTAAAATTCTTACTAACAACTTATTAACATACATTATAGTACCACAAAAATATCCTAACGCCAAATAAAATCATTTAATTATACAAAACATCACACAACAAGAATTCCAATAATTCACTGATAGAGTAGTTTCTAAAACATAGTCTAAATGAAAATTACATATCACATAAAATATTCATCAAATCATCACCAAAATTTCCAGTCCTTAACATTACATATACATGAATATATTTGCCAAATTTCGTAAAAATTAATGCACATTTGCCCCTTGAACAAAAACCACATTTTTGAGCAACATAATAAAACAGCAACATTTTACTGTGAGTGGCAGAGGGTAGAAAATTCATATCTTAATGTAGAAAAATCAAAATAATGTGAAACTTGGAGGAACATTATATAACACATATATGAACGTCATACTAAAATTTCAAAACAAAAAAAAAATTCCTAGACAAAGTTATGCAGTCGGATTAAGGAGGAGAAATGCATTTTAGAAATACCGAAAAAAAGTTCTTACCTTAAACAAATTTCTTCTCAAACTCCTTCAAATTCAACAAAGAAATTTCAATATTTCTTACAAATAATAGTAGGGCAATTTGAGAGGGAGACAAAGAAGAAAACGTGAAGAGGAGAAAGAGAGAAAGAGAGGAAACGTCTAAGAAAAATAGAGAGAGAGAGTAAACTTATCGTGAAAGAAGAAATGAGAGTAAAGTACAAAAAGGAGGCTTGTCTTTCCCATTATTATCAGAAATTTTTAGACTAAAATTGGGCTAATTTGCATAGAGAATGGAGAGGAATTAGGGAAAGTCAACAATTAAGCTTCACTTACCATATCTTACCCCATTTAATTTGAGAAACCATATCAATTAAATCCAATCAATGCAAAGTCAAACATTTCATTTCCTTAAATGAGGAAATTAACCCAAAAATATGTCAATCAATCAACAATCATTATCCAATCACATCCAATCATCATCGTCATAATTTTGGGTGATTTCTGCTGATTGCTCGTCAGCACAGTTTGGACTGCCGACTGCACAGTTCAGCCTATCGAGGGTTTAAGGTCTGGCCTGTCGATGAACCTCCATCGGCCTGCCGTTTAGTGAGGGACAATTCGGCCTACCAAACTGTCTTACACATTAAAATTTAACAAAAACATTAATTATTACATAATTATTATAAAACATACAACATAATTGACATGAACACTTTGAGCACATCTATTCCACATGACCGTCACCTGTCATAATACCTAGAATAAATGGTTAGTGACAATAATATCATTAATCAATATGAAAAAAAATACTTAATGTCATCACTAATATAACATTATCCGTTACATGAAAATCGACGGGTGTTACAGGGTATGCCTTTTCGAGGTGGAGAATACCTTTCTGATGAGTTCTTAGGACACTTATTAGAGAATAGGATTTTATTCCATTTGACTGTGCCAGGCTCTCTACAGCAGAATGGCATAGCGGAGAGAAGGAATAGGACTTTATTACACATGGTAAGGTCCATGATGAGTTATTCATCATTACCTTTATCCTTTTAGGGATATGCACTACAAATCGCATGTTATCTTTTGAACAATGTGCCTTCAAAATCAGTCCCTAAAACTCCTCACGAGTTATGGATGGGCAAGAAGACATCCTTAAACCATATTTGCATATGGGATGTCCGGCTCATGTCCTGTTTAAGGATGCGAATAAGTTGGAAGCACGTTCAGAAGTTTACGTGTTTATAGGATATCCAAAAGGGACTAAAGGGGGTTATTTCTATAATCCAAAGGAAAATAAAGTCGTGGTTTCAACTAATGCAACTTCTTTGAGGAGAGTTACATGGGCGACTTTAAGCCTCGAAGCAAAGTGGTGCTTTAAGAGTTAAGGAGTGATCCAATCACTCCGAAGGTTCCAATTGGTACCATTTCGATCAATGTAGAAAAACCAAACAAACCTAAACAATAACCTAAGGGGCTTCGACGTAGTGAGACGATCAGGCATCAACCTGTGAGGTATATATTCAATAGGGAGGTCTTTTTGGTTGAACCGGATAAACATGATAGGGATCCTTATACTTATGCAGAGGCTATGGAAGATGTTGATTCAAAACTTTAGACAGATGCCATAAACACAAAGATGAAGTCTATGGAGATTAATCAGGTCTAGGAGCTTATGGATCTTCCCAAAGGGGTAAAACCCATAGGGTGTAAGTGGATCTATAAGAGGAAAAGAAGTGTGGATGGAAAGGTCGAAACCTTTAAGGCTAGACTAGTAGCTAAGGGTTATATACAAAAGGAACGGATCGATTATGAGGAAACCTTTTCACCTGTAGCCATGTTTAAGTCCATCTGGATTCTCTTGACCATAGCTACCGCTCTCGACTATGAGATTTGACAGATGGATGTTAAGATGACTTTTTTGAATGGCTATCTTAATGAGTCCATTTATATGGAATAACCAGATGGGTTCAAGGTCAAGGGTCAAGAGGGTAAGGTTTGTAAGCTGCTAAAGTCAATTTATGGACTTAAGCAGGCTTCTCGTTCTTGGAACATAAGATTTGATCAAGTGATCAAGACTTATGGGTTCTCACAAAATGTGGATGAGCCATGTGTTTACAAACACATTAAGGATGAGAAAGTGGTTTTTTTATTACTTTATGCAGATGACATTCTGCTGATTGGCAATGACATTGGGGTGTTGTCATCAGTCAAATTAAGTTAACCAAGTAGTTTGACATGAAGGACTTGGGTAAGGCTAATTTTGTTCTTGGTATCCATATCTTTCAAGATAGGAAGAACAAAATAATAGCTTTGTTCTAGGCTAGCTACATAGATAAAATTCTCAAGAGGTTTGCAATATAGGATTCTAAGAAAGGTGGGCAACCATCTAGGTCTGGAATTACTCTTTCTAAGAAAGACTCTCCAAAGTCTAATGAAGAAGGAGAATACATGAAGAAGGTGCCTTTTGCTTCGGCAGTGGGTAGTCTCATGTATGCCATGCTTTGCACATGACCGAATATTTGTTATACGGTCGAGATTGTAAGTCGACTTCAAGTACCTGAGAAGGACTCGAGGGTATATGCTTGTATATACGAGTGAGGACTTAACTCCTCTAAGATATATAGACTCAGATTTTCAATCCTGTTTGGATTCTAGGAAATCAAATTCGGGCATTGTGTTTACTCTGGGCAGTAGTGCCATCAGTTAGAGAAGTGTGAAGCAAGATTGCACTTTGGATTCAACGATAGAGGCCGAGTATGTGGTAGCTAGTGATGCTTCGAAAGAAGCAGTGTGGCTCTGCAAGTTCCTTGGGGATCTTGAGGTAGTTTCTGGTATGGATAAGGCGGTATTACTATACTGTGATTACAGTGCAGCGGTAGCTAATGCTAAGGAACCAAGATTTCACAAGAAGAGTAAGCATATTGATCAAAAGTATCGTGTAATAAAGGACTTCGTTGAGGGCAAGCATGTCATGGTGTGCAAGATCGTGTCAAAGGACAATTTAGCTGATCCATTTATGAAGACATTTACTGGGAGAGTCTTTGAGAGGCATTGGAAGCTATGGGGATGCGAGATTTGTCATGTTTACTCACTTAGTGCAAGTAGGAGATTGTTAGACATGTATGCCCTAAGGAGTAAAAATGTAATAAGTTTTTGGAGACATTTTTATCAATAAAGAATTTATTTATTGTTTATATACCAAATCTTGTCCTCTTTACATTCATATTTGTTGAATGTATGTTAAGCAAACAATAGTCTGAGATTGTCAGTCTAAATCGTTAAGAATTAGGCATATGATGGATAGATTATACGGAAGACATGATTCTTAAGGTGATGATCTAAATCATAAGATCCACAATCGAGGGAATAAAGTTGAGCGCTTTATTCATGCAAAGATTGTTATGTTGTCTATATCCCTATTGGGAGATGGTTTGTCTTGGCCATTGAAGGTGGACTCCGTGAATAGAAATATTGGCACGTTGTCATAGGTGACGATGAGTTGGACCGGGACATAAAGTGAATTGATTTGGATTAATAATTTTGTCTCGGCAAATCGATTCACTTTGGACAATCATTTGTATTGTATCTCAATCTTGAGATAAATAGTGGGCCCGATGTCTTGACTTGTGTCTTTTGATGTACCAAAGGGTGACACCCATATTTTAATAGTGGTATGCATGCTGATACGTTGGAGACATGACTCTTAATGGTGTAGACCTGTTATTCATAGATATGGAATCCATAGCTCCCCTTTAGGAGTAGTGATATCTTCTTATATGCGTTATCCTGTAATTGAAAAACTGAAGCGCTCAACTATTTGGATACATAGGTGTAACTAAATGGTATATTGTCTTTAGATAGTAACTTTTTCGATGGTGAGATAATGGAATGCAAGACAAAAAAAATCGAGAAGGTAAGACAGAAGTTGTCCTTAAGCCGATTATGGATAATCCTATGGGGATACGATACACTATAATATGTCATGGAGACTTAGCTATACGGGCTTCGTAATTCTATATAGTTCGAGAGTGCAGCTCTAAGCTTTTAGTGGAGTAGCGTTGGAGTTGATAATTATGAAATGTATATCTAGGATATTGGGTTTCGTAATTATCGAGAGCTTAAACTATGTAGGTCCATTTGGTCCCCTTTGTTAGCTCACAACATCCTGAAATGATACGACGTGCTTTTTCAATAATTTATGACTTATGTTAGAATTATTAGATTGGTTGAAATTTGAAAGAATCAAATAATTCATGTCTATTTATCGGTTGAACTAATTTTGTGACAAAATTAGTTTAAGATAAACTTGTTGAATTATTGGGATCGGATAATTCTTGTCTGTTTATCATTTGATTTAATTTTTGAATAAATTAGATCAATATAAACTTGTAGAATTATTAGCAACTCATTTATTTTCCTAGAGATTATCTAGATAAAGTTGTTTTAATTAGATAACTTTTCTATTGGGTTATTTGTATTAAAATTGAGACTTTATGTTAGACATGTATGCCCTAAGGAGTAAAAATGTAATACATTTTTGGAGACATTTTTATCAATAAAGAATTTATTCATTTATATATACCAAATCTTGTCATATTTACGTTCATATTTGTTGAATGTATGTTAAGCAAACAGTAGTTTGAGACTGTCGGTCTAAACCTTAAGAATTGGGCATATGATGGGATGATAATGTGGAAGACATGATTCTTAAGGTGACGGTCTAAAACATTTGATCTGCAATCGAGGGAATAAAGTTGGGTGCTTTATTCATGTAAAGATAGTCATGTTGTCTATATCCCTTTTGGGAGATGGCTTGTCTTGGCCATCGGAGTTGGACTCCGTGAATAGAAACATTGGCGCATTGTCATAGGTAACGATGTGTTGGATCAGGACATAAAGTGAATTGATTTGGATTAATAATTCTGTCTTAGCAAATCGATTCACTTTAAACAGTCATTTGTATTGTATCTTAATCCTGAGATGAATAGTGGGTCCGTTGTCTCGACTTGTGTCTTTTGATGTGCCAATGGCTGACTTCCACATCTCAATAGTGGTTTGCATGCCGGTACGTTGAAGGCATGACTCTTGATAGCGTAGACTTGTTATTCATAGATATGAAATCCATAGCTCCTCTTTAGGAGTAATGATGTCCTCTTATATGCGTTGTCCTGTAATTGGAAAACTAGAGCACTCAACCATTTGGATACATAGGTGTAACCGAATGGTATACTATCTTTGGATGGAAAGTTTTCTAATGTTGAGACAATGGAACGTAAGATAAAAATAATCGGGAAGGTAAGACAGAACTTGTCCTTAAGCCGATTATGGATTTTCATATGGGGATACGATACACTATGATATGTCATGGAGACTTAGCTATACGAGCTTCGTAATTCTGTAAAGTTCGAGAGTGCAGCTCCAAGCTTTTAGTGGAGTAGGGTTGGAGTTGATAATTGTGAAATGTATATCTGAGATATTGGGTTTCATAATTATCATGAGCTTGAACTTTATAGGTCCATTTTGGTCCCCTTTGCTAGCTCACAAAATCCTGTAACGACACAGCGTGCTTTTCCAATAATTGGTGACTTATGTCAGAATTATCAAATTGGTTTAAAATTTGTAAAAATCAAATAATTCATGTCTGTTTATTGGATGAATTAACTTTTGTAATAAAAATAATTTAAGATAAACTTGTTGAATTATTGGGATCGGATAATTCTTGTCTGTTTATCGGTTGATTTAATTTTGGATAAATTAGATCAAGATAAACTTATAGAATTATTGTGATTGATTTATTTTCTTAGAGATTATCTTGTTAAAGATTGTTTTGATCAGATATCTTCTCTATTGGGTTATTTGAATAAAAACTGAGACTTTATCCTTTAGAATCTCGGGTGGAAAATAAAAAATTAGCGGAGATTTTTTCTCGAGAGTTCGGCCTGCTGAATGATGTGTTCGGCCTGCCGATGGGGCTTGTTCGGCCTGTCGATCAGGCTGTTCGGCCTGCCGTTTAGCGAGAGATAAAATTACACATTTTCATGCGGATCTTATCAGATATTGATCCGAATTTGATTCTGTTTCGAGTTTTTGAGACCTAATCTGATAAGGACTGACCCCTAGACCAATGGCTATAAAAAGGGGGTGAGTCTCATGATTTACTCAGATCAATTGGGAGATTAAGAAGTGATACTCTTCTAGTGGGCATCTAAAAACTCCCTGAGAGCTTTTATTCACTAATCATGAGCACTAGCTTTGGGTTCTCTCTCTTGGTTGGAAGGAGAGTCACCAGTGGAAGAGCTATACGTGTGAGCCCACACTCACTCCGGTTGTGGATAGAGAATAGCAAAGAAGACCAGTTGGTTGAGGCTCTTCTGGAATGTTACTTCTCTTCACAGGCTGCAGAGGTTCTTCACACAAAGATTAGTAAGATCTATCTAATTTATACATATAACATGTCAAACTTGTGTTTTGGAAATTACTCTGATGAAAAATTTTTTAAATTTCGTTGCGCACCGCGTTTCCAACAAATGGTATCAGAGCCATGGTTTTTACATAAATTTACAAGTTTGTGATCTTGATATATGCATAAATTTTGTGATCTTTATCTCTCCGATGCTTGAATTGAATTTTATAGAGAGATGGCACTCTAGGTTTCTATAAATTATATATGTTGTCATGGATTATGTGGTGAATATTTATTAATTAATTATGGATTGATTAAATTGTTGTTTAATTATTTATTAATTAATTAATACCGGTTATGGTTCCTTAGAGTTTAGAACGTGTATCTAGGTTTTTCATGTAATTAGATGACGGACTATCATCTCCGTCTAGGAATTATTATTTATTTTAAATTTGTAAAATTTTGTAATTAAATAATTATTCGGAGAAGACGGATCTAAAAGAATGATGATGGCGCCCCCAGGTATTTCCTAAGTCTCTAATTTTAAGTTTTTTGAATTGTTGAAAATAAAATTCATAAATTGCATTAAAGTTGTATTTTCAGGAATAAGTTTTTTCTGCTCGGTCGGCATGCCAGACGTCACAGTTCAGCAGGCCGACGGTCATAGATTAGCAGGCCGAACATGTAGTTCGGTAGGCTGATAGTTGGGCAGAAATTGGAGTGCTCTACCGGTAGGCCAAACTTTTAGTACGGCATGCCGAACCTTCATGAATCGGCAGGCCGATGAAGCATGACCGGCAGGCCGATCACCCAGATCGGCCTGCCGACCAAGAGCTGCCAAGTGTCCAAAAAAGGTGCAATTTTTTCGATGCAGTTTTAATTTTATTTTTGAGACGATTCTGAGAAACATTAAATTTGGATATGACCGAAAATATCAAGTATTTGATTCATACGGGATTAAACACTTGAAGATGGGTATTGCATGAAGAAAGATACAGCTTGAGGATTCAAGGATGAAGAATCAATAAATGTCTCGATTATTCTCTTGTAATCTTAGTTTTCTATTCTCTAGGATGGAACCATAATATTACGGTTATTATTATTTTGCTTGTAGCTTTGCTTGATTGCTTTGCTTGTCTGCATTATAATATGATTTACCATGTATATTGATAACATGTCATATAGAATAGGGAGTGCCGTTCGTGTTAAAATTGTTCATGCATAATTTTAAAATAAAACCTTGACTTCAAAAGATTGAGCTAGAGAAGGTTTTCGAAGAGAGAACCTAAGGCCTCCATCGTTGGTCCATAGGAAGAACATGGTGGTCCCGACCCCTAGGAAGGGATTTCTATCATGTACCAGATTGGATCTCTGAAAGGATAAGGTATTTTAGTATGATTTATGGTTGCACACCCTTAGGTGGTGATTATAAATGATGGATAAAATATTGAAACGATGGTTATACAATCACGTTAATTTTATTATTAACCTCCCATAGGAGCTCTGTTAATAAAATTAATGGCCAAAGAAACGATTATTAGTATATGTAGGATCATATGGGTCCTAGATGGCATATATTAATCAGGAGGGAATCCGTGTTCTTGATTGAATTTGGCATGACTCCCCTAGGAGCTTGTTGAATTCTGAGTTGGGAATTATCATTGTAAGGTTGTGATATTTTCAAGGTTTTGACACATAAACACATTTGTATGATTTTACATGATTGTGTTATCTTACTAAATTATTATATATGTTTGCTTATGTTTGGTATATGATTCTTTATTGTAGATTGAAAATGTCTAAAAACGCTTTATCATCGATACTTGACAAAAACCAATTAACCGGTGAGAATTATAACGATTGAAAATGGAACCTGGACATCGTCCTATCCTTTGAGAAACTGAAATATGTACTGACAACCCCTTGTCCTCCCGAGCCTATGGGAGACTCAAGTAATGAGCAATTCTAAGCAGATGATCGCTGGAAAGATGCTAATGATTAGGCCCGCTACTATGTTATGGCAAGCATGAACAACGTGCTACAGGCTCAACATCAGGATTATGAGACTGCGAAGCAGATCTTGGATAATCTTGAGGATATGTTCGGAGACCAGGCCATAACGAAGCGGCAAGGGGCACTTCGGAAACTCTTAAATTGTAGACAAAGACCGGGGACATCTGTAAAGGAGCACATGATGTTGGTCATGGGTTACCTCGCTGAGGCTCAAACCAATGGAGCCGACATCGATGCTGAAACTCAAATGACTATGGTCTTTGAGACTCTGTCTAAGGAATTTATTCCGTATAGAGCTACTTTTAATTTAAGTAATAAACGGGATATGACCTTGATAGAACTGATGAAACAGTTACAGGAGTTCAAACTGCTGATCAGGGAGTCTCCTGTTGGTAGTGAGGCCAACATGGTAGCTGCTTCTGATTCCAATCCTAACTCAGGGAATGGAAAGAAGCAACGGGCCAAGAACGGGAAGTCTTCTATTCCTGTTGCTGCCGAGAGCAAGAAGAAGAAGAAGAAGCATTGCAAGGACTTCCTTTCCAAGGGAGTTAGGTGTGATCTTCTATATTTAGAAACTTGTTTGGTTAAGGAATCTAGTGACATCTGGGTCATAGATTCCGGTGCAACTAATCATGTTTGTGTTTTTCTGCAGGGATTCAAAGAAACAAGAAGTCTACTACGTGAAGACTTAACGCTTCGGATGGGGGATGGATCCTTGGTCTCAGCGGAAGCATGGGAGATGTCCATCTTTGCTTTGATAATTATAGGAATTTAATTTTGCAAGATTGCTTTTATGTTCCTAAATTTAAAAGGAATTTAATTTATGTATCTTCTTTATTTAAAGACTCCTACGTGGTATCTTTTAATGAAAAAGTGGTGATTCGTAAAAACAAATCTTTTATCTGTTCTAGATGGATGCAAAATAATCTATATTTTATCAAACCTAAGATGGACTTATTGCTTAATGCTGAGATGAATGATAATGACTCAAAAAGACTTAAAACTTCTCACTCTAATAAGACTTATCTTTGGCATTTGCACCTTGGCCATATTAACCTGAATAGGATTCAAAGGTTGGTAAGGGATGGACCTTTAAGTCACTTAAAGGTGAAATCTATACCTTAATGTGAATCTTGTTTGGAGGGTAAAATGACCAAAAAACCATACGGGTCTAAGGGCAATAGGGCGAAGGGGTTCTAGAACTTGTGCATAGTGATGTTTGCGGACCGATGAACATCCGGGCACGAGGAGGGTATGAGTACTTTGTCACTTTTATTGACGATTACTCAAGATATGGGTATGTGTACCTACTGCACCACAAAAGCAAAACTTATGATAAGTTCAGGGAGTTTTGGGCTGAAGTGGAAAAGCAATTGGGTAGACCCATAAAGGCACTTCCATCTGATCAAGGTGGGGAATACCTTTCTGATGACTTCTTGGGACACTTGTTAGAGAATGGGATTTTATCCCATTTGACTGCGCCGGGCACTCCGCAGCAGAATGGCGTAGCAGAGAGAAGGAATAGGGCTTTGTTAGACATGATTAGGTCCGTGATGAGTTATTCATCATTGCCTTTATCCTTTTGGAGATATGCACTACAAACTGCATGTTATCTTTTGAACAATGTGCCTTCAAAATTGGTCCCTAAAACTCCTCACGAGTTGTGGACAAGAAGGAAGACATCCTTAAACCATATTCGCATATGGGGATGCTCATGTCCTATTTAAGGATCCAAATAAGTTGGAAGCACGTTTAGAAGTTTGCGTGTTTGTAGGATATCCAAAAAGGACTAAAGAGGGTTATTTTTATAACCCAAAGGAAAATAAAGTCGTGATTTCAACTAATGCAACTTTCCTTGAGGAGAGGCACATGGACGACTTTAAACCTTGAAGCAAAGTGGTGGTTGAGGAGTTAAGGGGTGATCCGTTCACTTCGAAGGTTCCGAATGAAACCATTCCGATCGGTGTAGAAAAACCAAACAAACTTGAACAACAATCTCAGGGGCTTCAGCGTAGTGGGAGGATCGGGCATCAACCTGAAAGGTATATGTTCAATGGGGAGGTCTTCTTGGCCGAACCAGATGAACATTATAGGGATCCTTATACTTACGCAGAAGATATGGAGGATGTTGATTCAAGACTCTGGACAGAGGCCATGAACATAGAGATGAAGTCAATGGAGACTAATTAGGTCTAGGAGCTTGTGGATCTTCCCGAAGGGGTAAAACGTATAGGGTGTAAGTGGATCTACAAAAGGAAAAAAGGAGTGGATGGAAAGGTCGAAACCTTTAAGGCTAGACTGGTAGCTAAGGGTTATACGCAAAAGGAAGGAATCGATTATGAGGAAACCTTTTCGCCTGTAGTCATGCTTAAGTCCATCCAGATTCTCTTGTCCATAGCTGCCGCTCTCGACTACGAGATTTGACAGATGGATGTCAAGACGGCTTTTCTGAATGGCTATCTTGATGAGTCCATTTATATAGAACAACCAGACGGGTTCAAGTTCGCGGGTCAAGAGGGTAAGGTTTGTAAGCTGCTAAAGTCAATTTATGGACTTAAGCATGCATCCCGTTCTTGGAACATAAGATTAGATCAAGTGATCAAGACTTATGGGTTCTCACAAAAATGTGGATGAACCAAGTGTTTATAAACACAAAAAGGATGGGAAAGTGATTTTTCTACTGCTCTATGTAGAATACATTCTACTAATTAGCAATGACGTTGGGGCGTTGTCATCGGTCAAATTATGGTTGACCAAGTAGTTTGACATGAAGGACTTGGGTGAGGCTAATTTTGTTCTCGGTATCCAGATCTTTTGGGATAGGAAGAACAAAATGATAGCTTTGTCACAGGCCGGCTACATAGATAAAATTCTCAGGAGGTTTGCAATGCAGGATTCCAAGAAAGGTGGGCAACCATCTTGGTTTGGAATTACTCTTTCTAAGAAAGACTCTCCAAAGTCTTATGAAGAAAGAGAATACATGAAGAAGGTGCCTTATGCTTCGGCAGTGAGTAGTCTCATGTATGTCATGCTTTGCACACGACCAGATATTAGCTATGCGGTCGGGATTGTAAGTCGATTTCAGGCGGATCTAGGACAGAACCATTGCGTTGTAGTAAAGCATATTTTCAAGTACCTGAGAAGGACTCGAGGGTATATGCTTGTGTATTCGGGTGAGGATTTAACTCCTCTAGGATACACTGACTCGGATTTTCAATCCTGTCTGGATTCTAGGAAATCGACTTCGGGGATTGTGTTTACTCTGGGCGGCGGTGCCATCAGTTGGAGAAGTGCGAAGCAAGATTGCACATTGGATTCAACAATGGAGGCCAAGTATGTGGCGGCTAGTGATGCTTCGAAAGAAGCAGTGTGGCTCTGCAAGTTCCTTGGGGATCTTGAGGTAGTTCCTGGTATGGATAAAGTGGTATCATTGTACTATGATAACAGTGCGGTGGTAGCTAATGCTAAGGAACCAAGATTTCACAAGAAGAGTAAGCATATTGATCGAAAGTATCATGTGATAAAAGACTTCGTTGAGGGCGGGCATGGCACGGTGTGCAAGATCATGTCAGAGGACAATTTAGCTGATCCATTTACGAAGACACTTACTGGGAGAGTCTTCGAGAGGCATGTGGAAGCTATGGGGATGCGAAATTTGCTGTATTTACTCACTTAGTGCAAGTGGGAGATTGTTAGACATGTATGCCCTAAGGAGTAAAAATGTAATACGTTTTTGGAGACATTTTTATCAATAAAGAATTTATTCATTTATATATACCAAATCTTGTCCTCTTTATGTTCATATTTGTTGAATGTATGTTAAGCAAATAGTAGTCTAAGACTGTCGTTCTAAACCTTAAGAATTGGGCATATGATGGGATGATTATGTGGAAGACACGATTCTTAAGGTGACGGTCTAAAACATATGATCCGCAATCGAGGGAATAAAGTTGGGCGCTTTATTCATGTAAAGATTGTTATGTTGTCTATATCCCTTTTGGGAGATCGTTTGTCTTGGCCATTGGAGTTGGACTCCGTGAATAGAAACATTGGCGCGTTGTCATTGGTGACGATGTGTTGGATCGGGACATAAAGTGAATTGATTTGGATTAATAATTCTGTCTTGGCAAATTAATTCACTTTAAATAGTCATTTGTATTGTATCTTAATCCTAAGATGAATAGTGGGTCCGTTGTCTCGACTTGTGTCTTTTGATATGCCAATGGTTGACTTCCACATCTCAATAGTGGTATGCATGTCGGTATGTTGGAGGCATGACTCTTGATAGCATAGACTTGTTATTCATAGATATGGAATCCATAGCTCCTCTTTAGGAGTAATGATATCCTTTTATATGCGTTATCCTGTAATTGGAAAACTGGAGCACTCAACCATTTGGATACATAGGTGTAACCGAATGGTATACTATCTTTGGATAGAAAGTTTTCTAATGGTGAGACAATAGAACGTAAGATAAAAATAATCGGGAAGGTAAGACAGAACTTGTCCTTAAGCCGATTATGGATTTTCATATGGGGATACGATACACTTTGATATGTCATGGAGACTTAGCTATACGAGCTTCATAATTTTATAAAGTTCGAGAGTGCAGCTCCAAGCTTTTAGTGGAGTAGCGTTGGAGTTGATAATTGTGAAATGTATATCTGGGATATTGGGTTTCATAATTATCATGAGCTTGAACTTTATAGGTCCATTTTGGTCCCTTTTGCTAGCTCACAAAATCCTGTAACGACATGGCGTACTTTTCCAATAATTAGTGACTTATGTCGAAATTATCAGATTGGTTTAAAATTTGTAAGAATCAAATAATTCATGTCTGTTTATTGGATGAATTAATTTTTATAATAAAATTAATTTAAGATAAACTTGTTGAATTATTGGGATCGGATAATTCTTGTCTGTTTACCGATTGATTTAATTTTGGATAAATTAGATCAAGATAAACTTGTAGAATTATTGTGAATTGATTTATTTTCTTAGAGATTATCTTGATAAAGTTTGTTTTGATCATATATCTTCTCTATTGGGTTATTTGAATCAAAACTAAGACTTTATCCTTTAAAATCTCGGGTGGAAAATAAAAGATTCATGGAGATTTTTTCTCGGGAGTTCGGCCTACAGAATGACGTGTTCGGCCTGCCGATGGGGCTTGTTCGGCCTGCCGATCAGGCTATTTGGCCTGTCGATCAGCGAGAGATAAGATTACACATTCTTACGCGGATCTTATCAGATATTGATCCGAATTTGATTCTGTTTCAGGTTTTTGAGACCTAATCTAATAAGGACTGACCCCTAGACCAATGGCTATAAAAAGGGAGTGAGTCTCATGATTTACTCAGATCAATTGAGAGATTAAGAAGTGATACTCTTCTAGTGAGCATCTAAAAACTCCCTGAGAGCTTTTGTTCACAAATCACGAACACTAGCTTTGGGTTTTCTCTCTTGGTTAGAAGGAGAGTCACCGATGGAAGAGCTATACGTGTGAGCCCACACTCACTCCGGTTGTGGATAGAGAATAGCATAGAAGACCAGTTGGTTGAGGCTCTTCTGGAATGTTACTTCTCTTCACAGGCTGCGGAGGTTCTTCACACAAAGGTTAGTAAGATCTGTCTAATTTATACATATAACATGTCGAACTTGTGTTTTGGAAATTACTTTGATGAAAAAATTTTAAAATTATGTTGTGCACCACATTTCTAACACTTTATCCTATAGAATCTCAAGTGGAAAATAAAAAGATTAACTATGATTTTTTCGACAGTTTGGCATGTCGATCATCAAGTTTGGCCTACCGATGGGGCAAGTTCGGCCTACCGATGCGCAATAAAAAGATCACGCGTTTTCACGCAGATTTCATCAGATATTGATCCGAGTTTGATTCTGATTCAAATTTTTGAGACCTTATCTGATAAAGACTGACCCTAGATCCAATCTCTATAAATAGGGAGTAAGTCTCATAAGTTATTTAGATCAATTGAGAGATTAAGAGTGATACTCTGCTAGTGAGAATCTGAAACTCCCTGAGAGCTCTTGTTCACAAATCACGAACACTAGCTTTGGGTTCTCTCAATTGGTTGGAAGAAGAGTCATCTAGAGGAAGAGCTGTACGCGTGAGCCCACACTCACTCCGATCGTGGATAGAGAATAACAAAGAAGACCAGTTGGTTGAGGCTCTTCTAGAACGTTACTTCTCTTCACAGGCTGCGGAGGTTCTTCACACAAAGGTTAGTAAGATCTGTCTAATTTATACATATAACATGTCAAACTTGTGTTTTGGAAATTACTCTGATGAAAAATTTTTAAAATTCTGCTGCGCATCGCATTTCCAACACTTTATCCTATAGAATCTCGGGTGAAAAATAAAAAGATTCACTAAGATTTTTTCGACAGTTTGGCATGTCGATCATCAAGTTTGGCCTACCGATGGGGCAAGTTTGGCCTACCGATGCGCGATAAAAAGATCACGCATTTTCACGCGGATTTCATCAGATATTGATCCAAGTTTGATTCTGATTCAAATTTTTGAGACCTTATCTGATAAGGACTTACCCTAGACCCAATCTCTATAAATAGGAAGTAAGTCTCATAAGTTATTTAGATCAATTGAGAGATTAAGAGTGATACTCTGCTAGTGAGAATCTGAAACTCCCTGAGAGCTCTTGTTCACAAATCACGAACACTAGCTTTGGGTTCTCTCAATTGGTTGGAAGGAGACTCATCTGGAGGAAGAGCTGTACGTGTGAGCCCACACTCATTCCGATCGTGGATAGAGAATAGCAAAGAAGACCAGTTGGTTGAGGCTCTTCTAGAACATTACTTCTCTTCACAAATTGCGGGAGTTCTTCGGCATTCAAAAGTTAGTAAGATCTGGTTAATTTATGCATATAACATAACTTATCTTTTAAAAAATACTCTAATATAAAATTTTTAAAATTTCACTATGTACTATTTTTTCAATACTTTCTAACACTTATTATTCTAATACTGTTTAATTTCTTGTATCATTATACAATATTTTTCCTTAAATTATATTTTTGTCTACATAATCCTTAACTTATTGCATTTTTAATGCATTAGAAATTCTCGGGGGTTACAAGAATTAGGCTCAATGCTTGGTCAATATGTATATTTTTCTTCAAGCTATGTTCTTTAGGCAATCTATGAGGAATTTGCGTGAAATCACTATGTCAGCACAACTGGGTTTTAGTTCATTTTTGTTTTGTTTCTTTTCTTGTTTTTGCTTAAGAACTAGCAAAATATTAAGTTTGGAAGTGTGATAGCTCTATAAATAAAAGAGTTATTTTGTATTTAAGGGCATAGATTTGCTTTGTTTTAGGTATTTTAATTTTATTTTTATTAATTTTTATTATTATTTTAGTTAATTTAATTTAATTTAATTTAATTTTGTTGAATCATTTCTTTTCATCAATTGTGTAGGTAAAATAGATGAAAGGGACAAAAATGAAAAATAAAATTAATTTGGGGATAAAATGGTCAAAATAAAGTCTCTAATGGACAAGAAATTCAAATTCGACACAGCTCAAAATAAAGCCCACTCACATGAGTGCAAAATCACAAAAACTTGCGCTTCAAATGGATAAGTATGGCATGAATAAACACATTTTTCAAAAGTATGGCATAACATGTAATTTCTCAGACATTATTTTGGACCCAAAGTCCTCTAAGTTGATCATTAAAAAAAAAAGTCCTCTAAGGTGCCATTTTGGGCCCTTAAGGCTTGTTTGTCATCACCAAGTTCTAAATATTTGGGAAATTACATCAAATAACATAGTTTTAATTCTTAATGTAAGTAAATGACACACTTTCAAAAATATTTAAATACATATCATTTTTGGAATGACATGCTCTTTTTAAACACTTAAATTTTCAATTTTACCTCCTTCTTTTCCTTCTTTTTCTTCTTCTCTTTCTTTATGTTTTGGTTTTTTATTATCCCAACCCATTACGGACGTCACAGATGTCGTTACTTTCATCCTTGTTATCATTATTTTTAAGATAAACTATTTAAATTTAAACACAATTTGATAAACATATCCTAGGATCCATGCATACAAATTTTTTTTCTATTTTAAAAATAATATTCCAAATATTTCAAATCTTTTTTTTTTTTTATAGTTTATCAATGGCAAATTAACAAAACCATAATTCAAATAAAATTTCAAAACAAACTTTAAAATTTGTTTAAACAGTTTGGTAATTCAAATTTTTGCAAAATCAAAATAAATATAAAACAAGTCTTTTTACTTAATAATGCGGAAATTTAAGCATTCAAAGAAATAAAAACATAGTTTTAAAAAAAGAAATTCTTTCTTGGTGTTCTTTCGTTTCCAATCCATCATTCTTAGCCCACACGCCCGTCCTCGCCCTCCACCTATTCTATGGTCCTCTTACCTTTATTTGCAACATGATTATAAACTAAGTAAGCAAAAGCTTAGTAAGTACATTTTCACCTGCAACATGATAAAAGTTTATGAAAAAGTTTTAAGAATATGTTTTATGATGATTATTAAGTTTGTTTTTTTACCTATGGTTTTTCTTATGAAAACTCTTGTTGCAACAAGAAAGTTTAACGAATGTTTCAATGATAAGGTATGTTAAAAGTATATCTATATATATGTATCACTTAATTAAGTGTTGCACACCCTATGTTTATGTTTATGTTTATGATGTCCCGAATGTTGGACTTGTCATGTTTGGTTTGGGATTAGCTACCCCTCTCTTCTTATGATGGCGTGCCTATGATGATGATGTTTATGGTGCAACACTTGGGCCCCCAAAGATAAAATGAATGAAGTTTTTAATATGATAATGATAATGAAAGATATATCCATACACCAATTGGTTTAAAAAGAGGGGTATAGCAAAGAAGATATAGAGGTTTTGGAACATGTAATTATTCATAACTAATTTGCTAAACTAGTAAGGCTTATGTTATTCGATTATTATATGTACTATCATGAGATGGATCGTTATGTTCTAAAAAATATTTTAAAATTTCATTCCACTACATTTACATGCTTTTCAATAAAGATTATCGAGCAAACCAACAAGTGTGCCTAAAGTGTCACTCAGACGTCACTAAACTCACTCACAAGAAGGTGGAGAAAGAAGAGGAGGAGGAATTTTCAAGGAATTGAGAGTTGTATGAAACCCAAGGAGCTAATAAATCAAAGATAAAGGGCCATAGAGGCTTAACAGTGACAAGGACATACCACAAAGCAAAAGCATGATGGAAGGGAGCGAAAGAACGTTACGAAGTCTAAGGGATGATAGAAGGGAGGAGAAATGAGAGAAAAGCCCCCAAAAGTACTCTCCCAAATGAGAAATGACCCCTATTTATAGCGGGCAGTATGGAATTCGTATTAAAAATACGTAGCAATCCTCATAGTTGAATGTGAAATAAAACCATCAAGATAAAACATGTAACGCTTGTCAATATATCATAATTGAAAACGTGTCTTTAAAACATACTATCGTTTAAGTGATGAATGCAGGGCATATTTCTATCAAACCCCTTAGGAGGTAAAGCAACTCTCTTTTTTGTTTCTATTCTTTCGTCTCTTCCTTCTCTTTTCCTTTTCGCACTCGCATTTCCTTCATTGGTCACATTAAAGTATGACAAAGCAGCCAGCTACATGCAGGATACGATTTAAGCATAACAAATCAAGCCATAAACCAAAGTATGGCATTTGTCCCCTTCACGTCTGCCATGTGGTTAAAAAGACACGAAGCTCCATTGTATGCTTGCCAAGTGTCACATTATATGCTTGCCACGTGCCATCCTTCAATTCAAACCATCTCGCACTTATGTGTCATGCTTTAAATAGTCGCTAACCTTGTAACAACACCTTGTGTTTCTTTGAGTGACGAATCATAATTTAACTCCAGTTTTCAATATCTAGTTTCCGCTAATTGTGCTTACCTTTGCTAAAATCTCTTTAAAGCTTCTAAATATCTTCCAATTATCAAATAATGAGTTTCTAGCTTACTTAAGATTCTAACTCTAAAAAATATTTTTTGGAAGTTCAAAAAATCGGTTGTCACATGACAGGTTTGACATGGAAACGTAGCACGTTCCCAACAACCAACCAGGTTTAAGGGTGAACTCTGCAAATTCCTCCTAAACGATGGCTTGCCGGTCCTCCTCTCGAGCGAAACGAAGATAGCATACATGATCAATGTGACAACCCACCATGATCGTCGTCTGCAAACCCATTCCTACGAGAAGCTCTGTAGGTCGCACAATAATCTGCGTGTAATAAACGTTACCATGGTGACCATATTGAGCTTCATAACATAGTTATGGATTTCATATTCATCATTTAATGCTTCCAACCATCCATAGTACTCTGATAAATTTTCATAAATCTTATCTTTTGAACCTTACATTTTATAAATTCCATACACGTTTAAGTGCCGCATAACTTAAACATGTAATATAAATGATAGTGTGACACAAATTTTTAAATGTAGCATTAATAAAAACATTTTTTTTTATAAGTATGGCATAAAATGTAATCTTCTCTAATACTATTAGAATCTTTCTTTTACCGATTTAAACTAAAAATTTGAACTAAATTTTAAAAAATTTCAAATTTTTGTACGAGAAAACATAATAGTAAAATGGTTTGAACCAAAACATTTTAGTTCAAACAGAATAAAACAAACAATCCATATACCTCCAAAGTATTATTGGTAATCGAATTAATCTCACCCATCCACAAATCAAAAGTCACAACACATGAATGTAAATCCACAAATTACTGATAATTGAGGTCCATCAGTAAATTGACCATTTAGAAATAAAATATTAGTTCTTTTATTGAAGGACCAAATAATAGAACTAATTCTATCGTGATCCACTCCAATTTTATAATACATAAGCATCTGTATAGCGTAATCAACATTACAATAGTTTCATATAAAATATTTCTTTCAATTAGCTAACAGACAACACCATAATCTTATTAAAATAAAATAACTAAGTTTATTTATCATAATGAACTACGTAAACTTATACCGTGTCCTCTGCACTATCGTCTATAAATACTTTATATGCATAATTAAAGAATATAATTAAAGAACATGATTAATGTTTGATTCTTATTCTGTTCACTCACAAATACTACAACAAATGATTATCATATGACTAATAAATAAAACGAATGCCAAAATATCAAAATGGGAATTTTATTAATTACTCTCATGTTTGAGATACTATACGGCGTGCCAAGCACTGTATTTTAACGGAACTTTCAAGTCCTTTAAGAGTCCATTCTTTAAGTAACTATTTGATCTTATTAATTCAAAACTTACCCGGATACAATTGTAGTTATTAATCATTGGAGGAAAAGTCAGAATTAATACAAATGGGAATAAACCAAGAAACAAACAGTAATATCCTTCACTATGAAGTTTCCTACAGTAAACTGCGTACAATATTGAGGACAAAACACACCCATAAAGCCAGTGATGTATTGTTCTTTTCGTTTGGGGTAAAAAAATATATATATACATATTATATATATATATATCTATACAATTCACAAGAATCTCTAGGGACAACCGAAAAACCAAGCTTGGAAATATCAAATTATCTTTGCAATCCAAAATCCTAAACTGGATGATCTGGATTCAACCTGTACCTGGGGTTTTGGGATCATGGTTTTTGTTTGCTCCAGGTCCTGGATAGTCAAGCGTGCTTTCTAAATCCATCCTTCCCTCAAAAAGACCTTCCTTTTTTGCTTCCCCAAACACCTTTTCTTTGTTCCCCTTATCAAACCAACCCTGTAAATTAAAACACAACAATATTGCACAATTGATAACAACAACAACTACTACTAATACTACTAAAAACTAGAGAGAGACCTGTTTTTGAAGAACCCCAAAAGATGAGTATTCATTAAGCGACAAGAGACTCCCTACAACACAAACCACACAACATGACATCATTAATTTTCGGACAAATGAATTGAAGAAACGAAAAGGGTATTTATTATTATTATTATAATTATTATAAAAATATAAAATAGGATTATTGGGACTTACGGGTAGCGGGAATTGCGGCAGAACAGAGGAGATGAGAGAGACCCAGAAAGAGAAGAAAGAGAGCGAGATATGTCTTCCTCGTCATTTCTTTCTTCTTCTTTTTTTTTTTTTGTGGTTTTTGGAGATCAAATAGGAGATATTAGATCCAAAAAAATGATGGAGAAAAGGAGCTAAGATTGTGGTTGGTAAGCGAAAAGGAATTATGGGTTTTATCTTTGTAAAAGAGAATGGAGGAGGAGGTGGAGAAACAGACGGGCTCAAAACTACAACTCAGAGAGTCAACTTCGATTTTCTACCATTTCTTTTTTATTCGCAAAATCTTTCCTCTTCTGTTTTGTCCGTGTATGTGCGAAAGCCCCTCCTTTTTTTTTTTTTTTTTTTTTGTTTTCTCTCCTCACAGACAATGTCTGACATGTGAGGAACCCCCATTGCCTAACTTTATTCTCTCTTCAATTGTCGGGGAGAAAGATAATACACGGCTAAATTATATTGAAATAAAATAATTAAAACTATATATATACATAATTAAATAAAATCTGTTTAGTTTACAACTGAAAGTATCAAATGGGAGATATAATATATAACCAAAAAAATGGGAGATATAATATTAAATAGTGTTCTTTGGATGTATTTCGCGGTAACCAAAAAACAAAAATCATTTTTACTTCTTTTTGGAGCGAATTAGAACTATCAAACAAAGATCATAAAAATCTTTTTTTTACTATTTTTATTTAGCACTAAAAAAATTAAAGACATTTCAAGTTTTGAAAATGACAGTTGATAGCACATGAAATTCCTAAAAAAGTTAAAGTGCCTATTTGACATGAACACATTTTTATCATTTCAATGAATATATATAGGATTGAAATTTTTTGTAATAAATTTTAGGATTATTTTTATTTTTGTCATTCAAATTATGTCATTTTGCAGACGGGTTTTAAAATATACAACTTTATCCTTGAATTTTGTTCTATTAATAAGAAACATGCTTCCATCCAACTTACATTATATTTAATCAGTTTTTGCTAACTTGGCTAAGTCAGTCGTTCATATTTTGGTGAAGCCAGCAAAAATGGGTCAAAATTAACATAAGTTAGATAGAAGGATTTTTTTACTAATGAAACAAAGTTAAAGGGATAGAGTGTTGCATGTTAAAAGTCATGAGATAAAATAATTTGTGACATAGTTCGTGGGCAAAAGAAAAATTATCCTTGATTTTATAAAGACATTATTCTATTTATCATGCTAGCCATTCTTTTTTTTTTACATTTTTTTATTAATATCATGTATTGCCTTTAAAAAAATGATAAATATGCCGGCACAACGTGACGTTGAGTAAGAGCATAGAAGGAACCAAATAGCATTGCTCAATGCATTTCGCAAAAGTGTTTTTATTTTTGATGGGTTTTATTGTAGAAATTTTAGCATATTGGCCATTTTATTAACCAACTTGAAGTAAACAACAAATTTTATAATAGTTTTAGGAAATAAGATCATATAGAATAATCAATCTTTGTATTCCGATTTTACAATTACATTACCATATCTCTATCTTTCTGTAACGCCCCTATATGGGGTTTAACAGTTTTTAATAAAATTAAAAATAAAAGTAAAACCTTAAAAATAAAGTTGCTCCGGGACTTAAATGAAAACTCTCAAATCAAAAATAAAATATAAGCGATGATTAAACTACAGTATAATGTAGCACCTTAAATTTAATAATATAAAACTGTCATCATCATTTCAACCCTCAACGCATTTTAATACAGTCATAGAAAGTAACAATTAATGCTTACTTTATCATGAAAAATATTCTTAGCAATTGAAGCAGTCCCAATGTAATATAGCTACATCGCTTCCTCAACTATTTTTCTTATAGCCACCTCACACTTAGTAAGTCCTGAAAAGATAAAAATATAAGGGAATAAGCGACACTATGCTCAGTAGAGAAAACCATTACTCACCTTTAGGTTTTCATCATTACCACATTAAAACCTGCATGGTTAGTTAATAGTTATCATTATCCAGATTATGAGATTTATTATAATCATATTCCGTGGATATTATAGTTAATCATTACCGAGTTTCATACATATACATATATATAAATATTATAGTTCATCATTATTCCTAGGTATCCACGTTCAATAGAGTATCACTCAACTCATCGTAACCCAAATGGGCGCGCTTGATCACCCTCTAAACATTTAAGGGTGTTCCGGTGAGGGGACATCAAGCCCCAAGTCCTCACCAAGTCGATTCATGTACAGTGTGTTCTGGGACTTTTAATCCAATGAAGCGTCATCACCTTCCTCCTATTTTACCTTTTAGGGTATTCATGCCCAAGGACGTAACTGCCGCCCTCTTCACGTCTCACCATTTCTCTATATTTAATCATTATTAATAGAGTCAGTTTTCCTAACCATGCTTCTCAATTTATAACATATGTCAATTCATTATGTTCCTCGCTGTACAATACAAGACGAGTCCATGTCATAGTTTCATATGTGATACTCATATAATATTAGTTCAACATATACATATATATATTGCGGCAAAACAATCAATTTTTAATTCTATAAAAACCTCACAAAAGATGAGTAATAGAATCCCTACTTTTCAAGCTTATCAACAATCTTTTAATCCTGGAATCAATTAACGTTAGCTCCATACTCCCTTGATCCGAAGGCGTACATAAGGACAATTAAAACTAAAGCACAACATACAACTACATTCATAAATAAATAATGTGTAAACCTATCTTACTAGTATGCCATTAAAGCTTTTATGTAAATCTCTTTTGAATACCACAGTAAACAATTTTTGTCTTAACGCAATATAAAATGTAAACAAGTAATCTATATGTTTTAGCCCCTAATAAGATTCATCAATCACTTAGGATAATATTGAAAAGGTTGCAAGACATTAAGGAATTAGGTGGTGAGCAAAGATGAGTTCTTGGTTTAGGTTAGCAACTGGTATACCATAACAAACTGACAAGTTTACTAGTTTCCAATCCGAAAATTGAATAATTCATAGAAAATAAAATACAACTCCGATTTAGGTTTATGATAGCTCATTAGAAAGCTTAGGATGTCTACTTTTTAAATATGCAAACCAATTTATAAAGTTCATTTTAATTGGCATATACACTTAGACTTTATACATATGCTCCAAAATAGCAACAAACATATACTTAGGTTTAAGAACGCAAATTTGAATAATCCTTTAGTATAAAAGAAAATTTATAAATGAAAGACTAAATTTGTTCATAAGATTCTAACCTCGGATTATGGTTAGTTGGAAGCTTGAAATGGCTTCAGAACAGGTTCCTTGACTTCGGTATGGCTGTAATTCTTGCTCAAATGGGGGTGATGGTGGCTAATTTTTATGGCTGCCTTGAAGAAGTTCTCTAAGTATTTTGCTTTAGCAAAGAAATGAGAAGAAGAGTGTGGGAACCGTGGAAGAAAAGGGAAGAAAAAATGAAGTCTTTGAAGAGAAGTGATAGAAGCAATTATGGAGGAGACATGTTGAAGCATGTCACGGAGGAAATAAAAAAAATGAGGGTCAAGAGTAGTTGGAAAAGATATCCTTATGTCTCATTTGGAGACTTTAACGCACATAATGCCAATATGACATTTTTGAGATTTATTAGAAGTTCCAAGGCTTTTTAGTAAACATACTAAACAAATATAGGAGAATTTTTTTAAAAAAAAATTAAAATAGATAAAAATAAATATTGTAAAATAAATTTTAAATGAAGCAATTTTTTTTTATTAATACACTAAAAATTAATTTAATTACCTTAATACCCGTTAGGAGAATAATAGGTGTCACAACTCTACCCCCTTTAAAGAAATTTCGTCCTCGAAATTTCAATTCTAGCAATACTAGTAAAAATTTTGATTCCATTATGATTCCAATTCCGAGTCTAAACCGTTAATGTTGTTTGCCCTCCAAATTTAAGTTATCGTATCTCCACTTATTTACTTGCATGATAAATCTTACTCTAAATTCTAAATCCCTCAATGAGAGTATTTCTGACAATTTCCAACTTATAACACCATATAATGGTCTAGGAATTTGATCAGACATATATATTAACCATACCATGATTCCAGTCCTTCATTGTCCATGGACTGTGATTTACAATCACATTTAAGGAGATTGCCAGAGAAATTTTATATACTTCATCTTTAGGTTCCTTTTCCTTTCTGAGTAAGGAAAAGTCAAATATAGATGATTTCATATTTCAACTATTAAACTAAAACATAATCATAAAACATATATCACAAACACTTCTATTCAAAACCATACATTAAACTTATTCATAAAGATATTAAATGAAATCTCAGAGTTGCAGACAAACCCGACATATTTTTCATTAAACAGCTATCCTCATGACACAAACATTCAACCCAAATAATATACTCATATTTCCTATGGAATATCCCATAACTGACTTTGGTACATCCACATTATATTAACAGAATATTACACATTACAAACATGATACGGATACGTTTCGAGAGTACAAGGCACTCCGTATACCAGCTATCCATATCATGCATGCTTAGAGAATACAAAAACATCGATAAACAAAGGATCGGACCTTAAGTAGGATGCATTTCGAGAGCATCAAGTACTCCGTATCCAGCCATCCCGGCATTAGGCTCAATGAATCTAAAAGATTGAACAACGACGTACCACAAGAAACACAGAATACAAGGTAAACGGTTATTCATAACACACAAAATACGGACACACATGCCTACATGCCATAGATAAATTCAAAAGATTACAGATGGAGATTCAAATCAATTAGCCGCTTCCGGCTTTTCCTTTCCCATTCAAGCTTGGATGTTGCAGTGTCAGATTTTGGATATATGATTTGCATTTTATCTATCAATTCCTCAGTTGTTGAAGCAGTAACAAAGATTTGTCTCTCCGATTCTATAATGATGTTTTCTTCCACAGCGTAATCTAAAAATTTCAAAAGACCGTCATAAAAACCATTTACATTCAGCAGTCCCAAGGGTTTGGAATGAAAGCCTAACAATTGCCCACAAGCAACTACGAATATTTCCTCAAGAGTACCTAGACCACCAGGTAATGCTATAAAAGCATCAGAATTATTGATTATGTCTTTAAAATTTCTAGGGATGCTCCTAACTCCTTTTCCCTTACCTATGGCTTCCTTATAAAGGTTTCCTTCAGCTAGAATATGAGGCCAAATTCCTACAACTGTAGCGTCACCAGACCTAGCTGCTAGCGCCATATTTTCCATCATTTTTATACTACCACCCTCATAGATTATGTTAATCTTCCTGCGTGCTAGGACTTGCCCTAAGTGATTTGCAGCTTCTAAATAAGCTTTATCTTTTCCAAGGCTGGAACCACAAAAGACATAGATATTCTTTATTTTCTTCGTGGACTGGGAGGTAGACATATTTGGTTTATATAAGTGATTGCTTAATGTCTGCTCCACTTAGACTTCGGGTTCTACATGAGATTTTAAAGATGAGAAATACACAAAAAGGGCTAAAGAGACAGACGAGTAGGTAATAAAAAGGTAATCCAAAGATTTAAACAAAATCTTGTGCGGATAAGAAAGTAAGATAAGGTGATTGATAGTTTATAGAAAATCTGATTCACTTTTTGAAAAAGATTAGACTCTAATTGTATAACTTTTGACAATTGAGAACAGTTTGACAGAAGACCCTCTTGACACAACTATAGACCTTTTGACAAATATACACCGAGTCTAGAAATTCAATATTAAAGACAAATACTGTAGAACTTTTGAAATTTGAGACACAAATCTTGAAATATCTGGATAAGTTTTTCAAAATTCAAACATGTTACTGTACCGTATGTGACGTGTCTGATAAGATAATATATTTTATTATATATATATATTTAAGAAAACCATAAATTAAATGAGATATTAACACTTACTGTATCAATCTAATAATCACAATTATTTCAAACACAAAAGCAAATATTCTGAGTAAAAGAAAAACACAAATTGTTGAACATCAGCTAAAACTGCTTCAAATAAGCAAAGACTAAATAACCTTTATAGAGCGATGACTTATTCCCCATCTAGTTTTCTTATGGCTTGGCAAACAGGATCTAGAAATACCATATTCCTGAGGCGTTGTCTTTCTGCATAAAATTTAGGCCAGAGTTTAAAAATAGCTCCTTGAACATATCCACTAGGGTGACCGTGAAGAGGAGGATGGATGCTATCCAAGTTCTCCTTTGAAAGTCCATCCCTACAAAACCTTATTTTATCCTCTCTATTCGTAGACATATAACCAGGTGAAGTACATTTACCGTTACAATTTTGTCTTCCACATTTGTTACAAGTGACCACGATGGCACGAGCTCTTCTTTTCATTGCACTACGACTGGTACCCGTTCCTGGTAAACCGACATCTTGACTGAAGTTACTCGGACGGATCTTCCCCTCTATCGACATTCTCACATCACAAGGGATGCCAAAACGCATAAGAATTCACAACCTAGTAATTCTAGCCTTGTATTTCTTTCTGAGAATCTTTTGGGAGAGTAATGGGAAATACTTTCTTAGGTGTTGGTACTTTGGGTCCATGATGAGATGAAAGAAAAGTAAATAGAAAGGAAAAAAAATTGAGATAGTAAGTTGCAGAATCCTAGAATTCCTTCTTCTTTTAGAGGAAAAGAAGAATTTCTAGTGAAAAAGAAGAGGATTTGCGATTTAGAGAGAAAATAACAAATTAAAGGAGAAAAAGTGAGCTCGGAGAAATAAGCTCCTATGCACAGTAAACGTATATGTAAACAATAATTAAACCACTGTATATGACACGTATAGAGACCACGTGGGAGAGACAGTGTGAGTCAAAATGATTTAGGATGTGGACTAGGCCCAAATGTTCTAAGTTGAAAAGGGCCAGGTTGTTTCGGGCCTTAACACATTTAGAACGAGTTAAATAACAAACATAAAATTGAAAACCAATTTGTATAAATCTTAAACCCAATTCAAAGCCCACTATAGATAAAGTTAACTATGAACAACAAATCTAATTTAACGACAATCAAGATCTTCCTGAATGGTATTTAAAATTATTTCATAACAACATAATCTTCTAGCAACTCAAATAATTTTGTTTTAATCATTGAACAATGCATACACCCATATGTTATTCCTAATACTCAACATCTATCAATAAATTCATCATCATTACTATCAAGGGTTTAGAATGTGACTAACCTTGAAATTAATACGATTTACGTCTTCCAACATAGACCATATCAATGAACAAAGACACTTGATGTTACTACTTAAGAACATCTACAATCCGCACAATTCCACTTATATATATCTAATTTCCTCATATAACAAAACCTTAGGTAACCAAAAGATTCACATCTAAACATCTAAAACTTAAACCTTTTATTGTAATTATCCAAAATTATTATAAGTGCCTTAAGTATTATGATTTACTTAAGGAAACTCCTATTGATCATTTTTCTATTGCATCTATTTATAAAGATTCACTGATACACTTAAATACAATGTACATAACAAAATATTTCAAGTTTGAGATTCATGCATTCTTGCCTTTACACAGTCTCAACAGACCAAAAGTTTAACGTTTATCTCTCTCAAGATTCAATACCATAGATTCCCAACTTATATCATATTCCTCAAATAAATAGAACTTTTAAGAAAAGATATTGACACTTATGTACTCCACCGAATCCACACATAATCATTACTTAGGTTTGAATCAATTACGAAAAATTTGGCATATCTGTGCCAAACTTTAAAATCAATAAATCAAGCCTTATATTTCTTATTGTTTTTCACAAAATAAAAGGCTATTAAATCCTCGTATCTACACGAATTTTTCATCGTTTTATACGAATTAGATATGCTTATAGATCCTAAAATTATACGAATCTCTCATAAGTATTCTACTTATAAACTCATTCCATATAATTATTATTCTCTCATAACTATTAATACTTTCCTTCTATATAATTATTATACTCATATAACCGTTAGTATTTTCATTCTATGGCCTTTCCATGTTACATCCTTCTAGACTGTACAAATCAATGTGAAGGTTCATTTTGATGATGACAATGAAAATTTAGCTTCAAAACCATCTCAAAAACATTTTTTTTTAAGTAGTGCTACACTCCCTAGGTTAACCGAACCTAGGCTCTGATACCAAAAATTCTGTAACGCCCCTATATGGGGGTTAACAGTTTTTAAAAAATAAAATAAAAATTAAAAATAAAAGTAAAACCTTAAAAATAAAGTTGCCCGGGACTTAAATGAAAACTCTCAAATCAATAATAAAATATAAGCGATGATTAAACCACAGTATAATGTAGCACC
The DNA here is from genome assembly GCA_025403435.1 of Artocarpus heterophyllus. Lineage (NCBI taxonomy): Eukaryota > Viridiplantae > Streptophyta > Magnoliopsida > Rosales > Moraceae > Artocarpus > Artocarpus heterophyllus. The sequence continues at coordinate 11,458,887 of CM046351.1, forward strand.
TTAAATTTAATAATATAAAACTGTCATCATCATTTCAACCATCAACGCATTTTAATACAGTCATAGAAAGTAACAATTAATGCTTACTTTATCATGAAAAACATTCTTAGCAATTGAAGCAGTCCCAATGTAATATAGCTACATCGCTTCCTCAACTATTTTTCTCATAGCTACCTCACACTTAGTGAGTCCTGAAAAGATAAAAATATAAGGGAATGAGCGACACTATGCTCAGTAGAGAAAACCATTACTCACCTTTAGGTTTTTATCATTACCACATTAAAACCTGCATGGTTAGTTAATAGTTATCATTATCCAGATTATGAGATTTATTATAATCATATTGCGTGGATACCATAGTTAATCATTACCGAGTTTCATACATATACATATATATAAATATTATAGTTCATCATTATTCCCAAGTACCCACGTTTAATAGAGTATCACTCAACTCATCGTAACCCAAATGGGCGCGCTTGATCACCCTCTAAACATTCTAAGGGTGTTCCGGTGAGGGGACATCAAGCCCCGAGTCCTCACCAAGTCGATTCCTGTACAGTGTGTTCTGGGACTTTCAACCTAAGAAAGCGTCATCACCTTCCCCCTATTTTACCTTTTAGGGTATTCATGCCCAAGGACGTAACCGCTGCCCTCTTCACGTCTCACCATTTCTCTATATTTAATTATTATTAATAGAGTCAGTTTTCCTAACCATGCTTCTCAATTTATAACATGTGTCAATTCATTATGTTCCTCGCCGTACAATACAAGACGAGTCCATGTCATAGTTTCATATGTGATACTCATATAATATCAGTTCAACATATACATATATATATTGCGGCAAAACAATCAATTTTTAATTCTATAAAAACCTCACAAAAGATGAGTAATAGAATCCCTACCTTTCAAGCTTATCAACAATCTTTTAATCCTGGAATCAATTAACGTTAGCTCCATACTCCCTTGATCCGAAGGCGTACATAAGGACAATTAAAACTAAAGCACAATATACAACTACATTCATAAATAAATAATGTGTAAACATATCTTACTAGTATGCCATTAAAGCTTTTATGTAAATCTCTTTTGAATACCACAATAAACAATTTTTGTCTTAACACAATATAAAATGTAAACAAGTAATCTATATATTTTAGCCCCTAATAAGATTCATCAATCACTTAGGATAATATTGAAAAGGTTGCAAGACATTAAGGAATTAGGTGGTGAGCAAAGATGGGTTCTTGGTTCAGGTTAGCAGCTGGTATACCATAACAAACTGACAGGTTTACTAGTTTCCAATCCGAAAATTGAATAATTCATAGAAAATAAAATACAACTCCGATTTAGGTTTATGATAGCTCGTTAGAAAGCCTAGGATGTCTACTTTTTAAATATGCAAACCAATTTATAAAGTTCATTTTAATTGGCATATACACTTAGACTTTATACATATGCTCCAAAATAGCAACAAACATATACTTAGGTTTAAGAACGCAAATTTGAATAATTCTTTAGTACAAAAGAAAATTTATAAATGAAAGACTAAATTTGTTCATAAGATTCTAACCTCGGATTATGGTTAGTTGAAAGCTTGAAATGGCTTCAAAACAGGTTCCTTGACTTCGGTATGGCTGTAATTCTTGCTCAAATGGGGGTGATGGTGGCTAATTTTTATGGCTGCCTTGAAGAAGTTCTCTAAGTATTTTGCTTCAGCAAAGAAATGAGAAGAAGAGTGTGGGAACCGTGGAAGAAAAAGGAAGAAAAGATGAAGTCTTTGAAGAGAAGTGATAGAAGCAATTATGGAGGAGACATGTTGAAGCACGTCACGGAGGAAATAAAGAAAATGAGGGTCAAGAGTAGTTGGAAAAGATATCCTTATGTCTCATTTGGAGACTTTAACGCACATAATGCCAATATGACATTTTTGAGATTTATTAGAAGTTCTAAGGCTTTTTAGTAAACATACTAAACAAATATAGGAGAATTTTTTTTAAAAAAAATTAAAATAGATAAAAATAAATATTGTAAAATAAATTTTAAATGAAACAATTTTTTTTATTAATACACTAAAAATTAATTTAATTACCTTAATACCCATTAGGAGAATAACGGGTGTCACACTTTCTCTCTTTGTTTTCTTTTTCCAAATCCCTCCCTGGATATCTCTCTCTTTCTCCTTTCCTTTCTCTCCTCCAAAGCAATTCAAATTAATTAGAATTAATTTCAAAAATTCCCTCCAAACCATAGTCCTTGTAATACTTTACCTCTTGAATTTTAAAGCATAACATCTATTCCTCTTGAAATTATGCCGTTAACAAAAATGATCTTTATGTTAGAATTTTAACGAAAAATTGACAAATGATGTTAAAATTAAGGGTATTTTAGTAATCTCTTTATAAAAATAACTACAAAAGTTGAAACTATGATAAAAATAACCTTTATTGATGGTTTAAAACAAAAAAAAAAAAAAATTGAAACGATAATACCATTTGGATCCTTATTTTTTTTTATATTTTTGAAATTTTCTTTAAAATTTTATTAACTTTCACACCCAAAAAATATTTTGAAATTTTAAAAGTTATAGATGCTAGTGGAAAAAAATAAATATAATAAAAATATATTTAATATAACATAAATGTTTTAAAGAAAAAAACTCAAATAGTTTAATAAAATTTCTTTCATACTTTTGAAGTTTTCACTGGTATTTGTAACTTTTAAAATTTCAAAATACTTTTTTTGGGTGTGAAAAAATTGATAAAATTTTAAAGAAAATTTTGGTATATTGAAAAAAGAAGAAGAAGGATTAAAATGGTATTATGATTTCAATTGTTATTTTTGTTTTTAATAATCAATGAAGAATATTTTTATTATAGTTATAATTTTTATAGTTACTTTTACAATCAAATTATTAAACTACCCTTAATTTTAAAACTATTTGCAAATTTTCCATTAAAAATTTTAACAGAATGACTATTTTTGTTAATAGCTCATATTTCGAAGGAACGAATGTTATATTTTAAAATTTATAAAATAAAGTATTACAATGAATATAGTTTGAAGGTAATTTTTTTAATTAATCCTAATTATAAAATGAGTGGATTTTAACACATTGACAACATTGACTTCACACACAATAGTTTCTCACTGTAAGTATGATTTAAGCTTTACATCATCTTTTAGCTCAGCCAAGTAGAGTAGCAGACATTCTCAAACGCTTCTCTATTTCTTACTTTCTCTCTCTTTCTCTTCTCTCTCTTTCTCTCAAAGCATGTGTATCAAACTGTAAATGAACGTGAAAAAAAAAAAGTAACAGCATTGTTTGTAAAGGAAAGTGGATGACCAGCGTGGGCATCATTTATTTTTTTTAGTTTTTATTTAATTATTTGATGATGTAATAAAAAATAATCTCACTCTTTTATTAGTATTTATACTTATTTATGAATGAGAATCTTATTCAATATAGTTACTAAAATATTCTTTTTATATAATTAATAGCAATTAGATAATTTAAATATCTAAATAAATATAATATTTATTTTTTTGATAAAAAATTAATATTAAAAGACGTGAAAAGACTAGTATTTTATTTTCTTATTTCATATATTGTGTCGGGCTTGTAAAACTCTTATTATTGACTTTATAAATAAACATATTATTTAAAAGGAAAAAAATCACATGCTATTTTTTCTTTCTTTTTCTTTTTGATGCAAAGTAAACATGTTATGTTCTAAGAATACAAACAAAAATGACTTTCTTTTAGGTCTCAATAGATCTAGAAGCTTCTATCTTTTTTTTTCCCCTTCTCGTGGGTCTCTACTTTGGCCCTTCTAATTTGCACTTTGAGCTTCACTTTTGGCATGGCCTATGTCCATGACGACGTGATCTCCAAGCAAATAGAGAGGAGAAGTGAGAGGAAGAATGACCTTATCGTCGTCGTCATTGTGAACTTGTCGTCAAGGCAGAACGTTGAATCAAAGCTGGCATTATCGTCGTAGAAGGAAGGGGAGAAGGAAGAGAGATTTTTTATAGAGAGAGACAAATACCACGTGGAGAAAGAGTTGATGATGAAAGATGAGATAGGTTATCAGTTTCTAATTTGGGGGTTTTAGGTAATTTAAGTATTGATGACTCAAAATCTAAACCAAAATGCTATTTACTAACTTAATAGGACTTTTGGCTAATTTATTTTTATTCCACTTAGTTTTTGACCTAATTCACTCTTTCTCTCATGATTTTTTCAGTCCGTTTTTTATATTGTTGTGTTTTAAAGTGGTTAATGATATACTAAATGGTTTACAAATAATATATTATTCTATCATTGACTAACCAATAGTTTATTACGAAAAAAACCAATAAATTATTGATTAAAATTGGTTAATAACTTATTGATACTAGTCCATCAATAATAAACCATTAAGTTCATCAGTGATAAACCAACAAATTATTATATCATTGATTAACCATTTCAAAAAATAAGTCTTTTTTATAATTTAACAAAACTTGTTATTTGCTTAAAAACAACTTTTTTACTTTGAAATCCCTAAAAATAATCTTAGATCATTATTCATAAACAAGAAACATTACTAATTAAATTAATAGGACTTGTCACATATATTGTACGTTCTTATAGACGCAAGTCAATTCTTGCATCTCATAATAGGCTTGCATTGCATCTATAAGGGAAAAGAAAAGGTTTATTCAAATAAAACTTTCATAAAAGAAAAAAGTGTTCAAATAAATATTGCCAGTATTGGCTAATCCTATTTATCTTTGGGTCGCATAATGGCAATAAATTAGATGGACATTGAGTTATCCACGCCGTAGGGCCAAGGGCAACTTGATTAAAAATGAGAAAATTATGTAAAAAAAAATTACTTATTACTATTCTTTGGGGGGCCAAAATTTCACTTATTCTCTTTTCTAATTTTAGATTATGAATATAAATTTTAAAAATTAAATAAAAATAAAAAAATAAAAAAATGTACAAAACTACTTTGAAAGGAAACCAATTTGCCAGTATATTGCCATAGCCTACAAGTCCATACTTCAATCAAGCTTGAGCTAAGGCTGCCATTTTTTACATATAGAATTATTAACACTAATAATCTTGAGCTCTAGGATCTTTCTCATTTTGTCTCTTAAATTTTAAAAATATCATTTTACCCTTTAAATTTTTAAAACTCATCACTTAGCCCTTTCCATCTGATTTTCTATTTCAATAAACGAAATTAAGCTAATGTGATTCTAAAATGCATCACTTAAAGGACAAAAATTGAGATTTTATCACTCCCAATTTTTTTTGGATGACCAATGTACGAATTATGTAGACTTAATTCTATTTATTTGAATTAAAAATCAGATAGAAGGAGATAAGTGAGGAATTTTAAAAGTTCAGGAAACAAAATAAAGAAGACCCTAAAGTTCAGAGGCTACTAATGATAATAACCCATATATATGTATGTTATACTATTTTATACATTTTTCTCTCTCGTCATAATTTAAAGCAAAAAAAAAAAAAAATCATTCAAACACCATGTATTCTTTAAAAAAAAAAAATCACTTTACTGTTCTACATTTCAATAATTTTAAAATGGTACTCTGACTTTCTATAAGGTATAATTTTGGTCTCTCAAAGTCCATATTTTTCAACATGAAATGTTGTTTATATTTTTCCCCCTTTTATTTAATTAGTTTAAAGTTGAAAATAAAAGAGAGAAAATATCTTCTATTGATTTTTGCACACAAAAATAATATTAACTTATATTTTCAGTTTTGTTTCTCTAATTTGATTCCTTAAAGATAATAAGAAAAAAAATCATATTTAAAAAACAGTTTCAAAATATCTTCTGATATTAGTAAAAAATATATATCAAATTATTTATTTTTAAACATCAAGATATTATTTTTGTATTATCAAATTTAGAAAATAATAAATTCATTTTTCAAAAAAAAAAAAAAAACTCACGCACCCTATTAAAATTATTTTCACTTATTTAATTAAACATGTTTAAAAACCTTGTGAGGTTAAAAGTACTTTTTGATGTACCGTCCAAATAGTGAAAAGCTTTGATATGTATTTCTCGACTTTTACTGCTTAAAAGCATAAGTACAAGCTATCTCAAAAGAAATCTACATCAAAAAACTTATTTTAAAGGCTCGTTTGGTGTGCAAGTTTTGAATGTTGTTTAAAACTTTAAGGTTTGAATTGTGAGTTTTAAATTATATGGTTTAAATGGTAGTTTGCATTTAGAATGTAAAAGTTTAAAACGAGAATAAAATATCACATCAAATTTAAAACGAGAATTGATTTTTAAAAATGAGAATATGAATAGTTTTTACTGTAAAAATAGTTTAAACTGTATAAACTTGAGCGGGAGAGCAAAATTTAAATTATAGATGTTTTGTCTAGTTTAAAACTGTCATTATAATTTAAACTGGACTCAATTATTATTTCATTAAACATTGGTTTAAGTCGCCTTTATAATATAAACCCGCTTAAACTCATACAGTAAACGTCACACAAATCAAATTGAAACAGGCCTTTTAAGAAGTTGTTTAACTAAAGAAGATATAAACCATAAATTTAATTATAAATAATATAAAATTTTTATATATTACTTTAAAAATAATATTAAAATATAAAATTATTATATTGTAATAAAAATAATTTTCATCTACCATCAGCTAAACACTTGGAGAAAGTGCAGCGCGCAGAAAAAGTAGAATTTTAAGAAGAGTGGGTGTGCGACTGCGACTGCACCACTAAAATCGTGGGCGGTGGAAAAGATTCGTGACAATGACAAGTGTATTTGGCATACTACACGTTTCACTTTTGGCAGCGAAGATCAAAAGCATGTTATCTCCTCCGAGTCAACTCCTACAGCGCAAGCCGCTGTGTGTTGGTCCCATTGTGTACAGTCGCAGCCCCATCACCCATTAGCAGAAAGACGTCAGTGACATTCCCCCACCTCTCTTAAGGCGGGCAACCTTGCGCGTAAATCATGTTATTAGGTTGCGCTTGGGTGGGTCCGCAAATTCACGTGATTGTCCACTTATGTGTCGGGTTTAGATGTGCTATTTGTTGAGACAGTGACGTGGAACAAATTTATAGATTGTCTTATAAACTAATTTAAACTCAAAAAAACAAAAACCAAATATATTATAACATATAAAAATTTTATATCATACTTAGTTCTTTTTTGTTTTAACGTTATAGTCATAATTAATGAAAACTTTACATTTTAAACTATCAAAATGATGAGTTGAGTTGGTGTGTCCAACACACGGTTAAAATTATTAGGAATTTTTTTGAGGGAAAAGAATATTTAGAGTTTTATAGTTTTATAGTTATTTTTAAGATTTATTTAATGTTTAGTATTTAATTTTAGGAGCTTTCTAGGGCCCCCCTTTTTATTTGAACCATTGAGATTTGTTTTGGATGGTGTAAATTTAACAAAGGGTAATGCGCTGGCATTGTAATTGCTTTTGCCAGCAACAGGTTAATGCGTTATTGTATTACAAACAAAAACGACAATTTTTGTTGTTGGCATGGGTGAAGATTCAACTTGAGCAAAAAGCGTACAAATATTAATATATATTTTGCATATTAATGCACTCAAATACCACTCCGTTCATATTTTGGCCACTTGAATACTTCTATTATAACTCTTAATATATTTCACATAAAATATTTGACCCGCGACGGGAATTTTTTACATCTAATTTGTTGATTTCATTGTTAAACAGTATTGTGATTTCTAGTATTAATTATGATAATATTTCGGGTAAGTGCTGCTATGTAAAATTAATTTTAAGCTAACAAACACACATGCCCTCAAAACTTTTGGTGTTGTCTACATGAATTCAAAATTTCTACGGTATTACTTCGAACTTTAAATTTCTCTCACTTTTCTTCCGCCCATTTTGATATGATCGGTACTTTCCGATTCTCCAAATTCTCGCAATCAATTTCACTCATAAAGCAACTAGGTAGTAACCAAGGTTTGGAAAGTTTCCATTTCTACTGATATGTATGCAAAAATTGTCTATATTTTGAAAGTCTAGTGAGAACTTTGAAATTTAATGGACAAAGTGAAGGAACCCTAATTCTCAAGGGGTATATATGCAAGTAGTGCAAAATTTGATCAAGGTTTAACCCTTCTAGAACCCCACAAATTATGTGCTATTTTTTTTTTTTTGTCTAGTTTTGACGAAAAATTAACCTTTGTTTGACACGTTGTTTTTGTTAGACATGTATGCCCTAAGGAGCAAAAATGTAATACATTTTTTGAGACATTTTTATCAATAAAGAATTTATTCATTTATATATACCAAATCTTATCCTCTTTACGTTCATATTTGATGAATGTATGATAAGCAAACAGTAATCTGAGACTGTCAGTCTCAGCCTTAAGAATTGGGCATATGATGGACTGATTATGTGGAAGACACGATTCTTAAGGTGACGGTCTAAAACATATGATCCGCAATCGAGGGAATAAAGTTGGGCACTTTATTCATGTAAAGATTGTTATGTTGTCTATATCCCTTTTGGGAGATGGTTTGTCTTGACCATCGGAGTTGGAGTCCGTGAATAGAAACATTGGCGCGTTGTCATAGGTGACGACGTGTTAGATCGGGACATAAAGTGAATTGATTTGAATTAATAATTCTGTCTTGGCAAATCGATTCACTTTAGACAGTCATTTGTAATGTATCTTAATCCTGAGATGAATAGTGGGCCCGTTGTCTCGACTTGTGTCTTTTGATGTGCCAAAGGGTGACACCTACATCTCAATAGTGGTATGCATACCGGTACATTGGAGGCATGACTCTTGATAGCGTAGACTTGTTATTCATAGATATGGAATCCATAGCTCCTCTTTAGGAGTAATGATATCCTCTTATATGCGTTGTCCTGTAATTGAAAAACTGGAGCGCTCAACCATTTGGATACATAGGTGTAACTGAATGGTATACTATCTTTGGATGGTAAGTTTTCTAATAGTGAGACAATGGAACGTAAGATAAAAAAAATAATCGGGAAGGTAAGACAGAATTTGTCCTTAAGCCGATTATGGATGATCATATGGGGATGCGATACACTATGATATGTCATGGAGACTTAGCTACACGAGCTTCGTAATTCTATAAAGTTTCAGAGTGCAGCTCCAAGCTTTTAGTGGAGTAGCGTTGGAGTTGATAATTGTGAAATGTATATCTGGGATATTGGGTTTCATAATCAGGAGCTTGAACTTTATAGGTCCATTTTGGTCCCCTTTGCTAGCTCACAAAATCCTGTAACGACACGGCGTGCTTTTACAATAATTGGTGACTTATGTCGGATTTATCAAATTGGTTTAAAATTTGTAAGAATCAAATAATTCATGTCTGTTTATCGGTTGAATTAATTTGGTAAGAAATTAGTTCAAGATAAACTTGTTGAATTATTGCGATCAGATAATTCTTGTTTGTTTATCGGTTGTTTTAATTTTGGACAAATTAGAACAAGATAAACTTGTAGAATTATTGTGAATTGATTTATTTTCTTAGAGATTATCTTGATAAAGTTTGTTTTGATCAGATAACTTCTCTATTGGGTTATTTGAATCAAAACTGAGACTTTATCCTTTAGAATCTTGGGTGAAAAATAAAAGATTCGCGGAGATTTTTTCTCGGGAGTTCGGCCTACCGGATGACGTGTTCGGCCTGCCGGACTAGCCTGATTGGCCTACCGATCAGAATGTTCGGCCTGCCGATCAGCGGGAGATAAGATTACGCATTTTCACACGGATCTTATAAGATATTGATCCGAACTTGATTCTGTTTCAAGTTTTTGAGACCTAATCTGATATGGACTGACCCCAGGACCAATAACTATAAAAAGGGAGTGAGTCTCATGATTTACTTAGATCAATTTTGAGAGACTAAGAGTGATACTCTTCTAGTGAGCATCTGAAAACTCCCTGAGAGCTTTTGTTCACAAATCACGGACACTAGCTTTGGGTTCTCTTTATTGATTGGAAGGAGAGTCACCGGTGGAAGAGCTGTACGTGTGAGCCCACACTCACTCCGGTTGTGGATAGAGAATAGCAAAGAAGACCAGTTGGTTGAGGCTCTTCTGGAACGTTACTTCTCTACACAGGTTGCAGAGGTTCTTCGACACACTGAGGTTAGTAAGATCTGTTTAATTTATACATATAACATGTCAAACTTGTGTTTTGGAAATTACTCTGATGAAAAATTTTAAAAATTCCGCTACGTACTTTGTTTCCAACAATTGGTAATCTCTAGTTCGAATCATTTACAATGTAAAGCTCTCAGTATCTACAACATAAAGCAAAAAGCAGCTGCAATATAAAGCTATCATATGCTATAGTTTTTGAACTCATTTTTTTGGTCCAATCTACTTGTTAAACACCCATCAAATTTAGAAAAATTTAAAGTTTAGATTAATACAGTAGAAATTTTTAAGAGTAGGGATAAACTGGGGGCAATCTCAAAGGTTAGAAGGTATGGGTAAGGATAGCCTTTAATTTTGTTTAGAAATTCATTGCATTCCCCCTCTTACTTTACTTCCTAAACTAGGCACGAAATAAGCATTGAGGACTTATTCAAAACTTGAGAATGTTTATTTTCTTTTGATTAATGAAATAATACTATATAATTTTAAGGTTAAAGCTTAACTTTTGTTATGCTAATTAGTTTAGCATACTGACGAAAAAGGAAATTAAGTTTTTTTCTCAAAAATTCCCTTTATAAACTAACTAGCCATTAGGGTAGCTAAAAGGATTTATTAAATTTAAATCCTCATAACTCATAATCCTTGTCTAATTTATTTTTCTTAATTGCCTTTGATTAAATCATACTAATGTTACTAATTAATTTGGTAATTTATTAATTATGTTCTTCTTGTAGCGTGACTTATACATCTTTCATATTATCTATATTTGGTCATTATTATACTTATAGATCCATTTGAAATTGAATAGTACTATTGGGTCCATAAGCTTACGTCTGGTTACTATTCAATTTATTAGGTCCAATACAGTTTTTTAGAAGTAAAAGCGTTCTATAATATAAATTATCAGAGATTGTATTTGATAATTTGCTTCTAAATGTGTGGGAGTCTTAGACTCATAATTATTATCATAATGTAGAATCCATCACTTATATTTTCTATGATTTCCCATTTTCTTTAATCCATTGAAAACTTTATTTATATAGTTCTTATTGAAAACCTTATTTTAAATTGGTGTCTGAATTTCAGTAAAACTATGAATTGTAGACTCTTATAGCTTTTTGAGTACTACAATTCTTTTGTTAATTGTGAATAGTATTTATGCCACTAAAGAGGTGTTTTATTTTGAACTAGTTCTGAAAAAGCATCTTTCATTAGTTTTAAAAGCCACCTTAAACTGTACATCGAAGTCAGTTTTAAAAGTTTCCTTTACAGAAGTCTTCATCCTGTCGGTAATTAAAACTTCCATGTTTTCTAAAAGTCTACTTTCTATTTTTAACATTTCAGTTTGCAATGATTTTGTAAACTTTACCGTTAGAGCATTTTTAAATTTGTTTTAAACTTCCTTTCTAGAGGAAGAGTTTCCAAAAGTTTTCTTCGTGAAGGTTTTTTATCTTATCGAGATCTAAAACTTTCATGTTTTGGAAAAATCATGATTCGGACTTCTCGAGGGTCATTTCATCCAAAAAAATCTAAACCATATTACTGATATTGTAACTAATGTCACAACAAATGTTGCAACATCATGTAAAACATCTCAAGAACTAGTGTTGAAACAACCGTGGATTGTTCTGCTGTTGTTACAAAACCTTAGGGACATAATAAATTGAGAGATCCTTCTTTCCAAGATCAAATTTGGGCAGTTTTTGAAATCTATACTATAGATGTCACAACTCATATTGCAATATTCACGTGTGACATCTAATGAAAAGTTCTTGAGATAACTACCAATTATGTTACAGTTTTTATAGAATCATAAGGGGCCATAAATTGAGTAGTTTTAACTCTTAGAAGCAAAAACAAAGCAGTTTCTAAATAGAAACCACTATGCACGACAGATTTTGCAACTCAATGTTGTGACATCACATGTGACATCTATTGAAAAAGTATTGATAACCACCATTACGAGTTCTGTAATTACTACAAGAGTCTTGTTAAACAATAAGATAAGGTTTCCAATAAAAAATATAAACATATAAGCCTTTCGTACTATTGATGTTGCAGCTGATTTCGCAACCCATGTTGCAACATTTCCTACAACATTGTTGTGACATCTAATAAAAATGCTAGAAATATCATTTTAGGTCAAGATTTCAGCTTGTACTATAGTCTTAAATAAAGAATGAATGATATAAAAATAAGCTAGAAAGCTTAATTGTTGCAAAATATATTTGCAACAAATGTTAAGACAAAAATACAGTTTAAGAAAAAAATACTGTATAATAATATGAAAAATTGCACAATATTAGAATAATGCAGTGTAAGGAAGTACACTAATAAAGTTATGTAGCATGAAAATTACACTGTAAAAGTAATAGTGTAGGAATTTGACTGTTTAAGATTAAGCAGTACAAAAATTAGACTGTTTAAGTTAAAGTAGTATATGAATAATACTGTTTGGAGAATATGGATGAATAAGAAGACTGTAGCAATATAAAGAATATACTGACAGTATAAGAAAAATACTATTGGTATAAATTTTGACTGTATAAAGTTGATAATATTGGAATTACATTATGTGATGGATGAAAACAAGTATGGGAGGTTGTGGGTGTTGGGCTTTGTTGGATTTTGTGATTCAAATAAGCAACGAAAAATCAAAATTAATTCCCATAAAACCCTGGCAGGATCCATGTAATTCGATTAGATTGATAAAAACATCATAGAATCTCATCAGGATGACAAAAGGGGCAAGATTGTTGGAAGAAAGAGAGCGGGTTCACTTCAATGACACCCGAACTCGAGCTTTTCATATTCAGGATCGAATTTAGTCATTGTTACTTAGTGCAACGCCCTCTACAGGTATCCACACGAACAGACTCTCTCAAAAAAATGAATTGGTGTCCTAGTACCATCTCCTTGCATTTAATGACTTTCTCTAATTTTTAGAGTTTTTAATGTTTTTGCCTTTTAAAATAAGAGAACACCTTTTCTCTTCTAATTCGGCTAGAAATCCTAAAACAGATATATATATATATATATATATTGACTTTGAGAAAAAGTCAGATTTTAACTAGGGTAAATTGTAATTCAAATATGATTCATAGAATCTAGACAATGTTAGATTTAATGAACCTAGAGATATCTAGTACATCGAATCTAGACATTATTAGGTTCATTGAACCTAGACACAGTAAACCCAAAATTCAATTTTGGTCTGTTCTAAGTGTGCGACCTTGTAGGTTCACATAACGTTGGTAGTGGGCTTGAAATTTTGTTTTTGGCCCACAAATTATAAGCAGTCTCTAGCACGACATTATGGTTACCCAAGTTATACGAATATCAATAATCGGACATAACCTAATATACAATAAGTATTAAAGTCCTTTTGTTACTAGATACCTTGATTGAACATAAGGCATGGTTTATGTCATCCTTATACTATTCAATCACATTATTTTTCGATCTTAAGTAGACTGATATTGATAACCCTTATCAATTCATTCTAGTATGGCCATACATTTTTCTTCAGTCTAGCTTACTGTAACGCCCCAAAATTTGTTTAATGTTATTGTAATATAAGTGATGAATTAGTGTGCCATAATTAATGTTTCAACATTAATTTGATTATTTGGTTGAATTTTGAATTTTAGGTTGTTTTGTTAATTTAATAAATTCAAATGATTTCTTATTGCTTTAAAATGATGTTTTGAGTTTTAAAACACAACAATTTGTAAAATGTTAAAAATATTCCGTTTTACAAAACCGTGGGTGGCATTTGGTTTTTGCACAGTAAAATCACCCACCGTTTCTCTCTATTTATTCTCTCTCCTCTCCTTCTCTCTTCACTCTCTCTCTGATCTCACTCTCTCTCCTCTCTCTCTTGCCCATGAGCTCTCTCTCTTCCTTTCTCTCATTCTCTCTCAATTCTCTCTCAAATTTTTGAATCAAAATTCAAATCCAAGCTTCGGGTTAGCAAGGAGGAAGCTCATGGAACGTAATTTGGCAACCGAGAACGCGGATTGAAGCTTCGATTCGATGTTAGTTTTGAAATTTCTAAACTTTTTTCAAAATTTTCAATTTTGTGCATTTTTGAAATTTAAGTTCGTTTGAACTTAGAAAACTCTTAGTTTGAGTTAAATGAACTTAGAACAACTAGAATCTAAGCTTAGATTGAAGAAAAACGGATTAGATTCAAGATTTTTTATTTTTCTCCTCATTTTCCTATTTTTGGATTTTTGAGATTTTTGAGTTTAAATCTTGTTTAAATGAGTTCAAAAGTGTTCTAGCATGTTTTTCTATCATCTATGATTGTTTTTCATGCTGAGATTTGAGAAAAACAAGTTAGAATCAAGATTTGGATTTTGGGAGATTGAAAACGCGTGGCTGGAATTTTTGGGTTTTTCCAGTTCGGTAGGCCTGATTCAAAGGATCGACAGGCCAGAGTTCATCTGTCTGGCAGGCCAAACCTGGGAAATGTCTGACGAACTAGATTAGGTTTCTGACAGGCCAAACTGCACAGTTCGACCGGCCGAAGCAGGGAGTCCGGTAGGCCGGCAGAGCATAGGAAAATTTTGTGATTTTTCACCTATTTTCACTGTTTTGAACCCCGATTGAAATTCCAACCTTGTAAAATGATTTTAAAGATACAAATGGCACACTAGGACATCATGAAATGGTTTAGTAACATAGAATGTCTCGAACTAGATATTGATCGACTTAGTGTGTATCTAGGATCGTTTGTAGTTCCGTGGAGCTAATGTATAGCAGACCGAGATTACGGTGTGGGGTACCGACATGAGTATCGAGGTAGAAATTCTATCCTATTCCTTGGTAGCCTAGTTCCAAAATGATTTGGCATTGAAAAAGGATTTCTATAAAAATGTTTTCAACGGTTGTTTGAAAATAAATTTATCGGTTATATTTTAATATACCGTGAACTGAAATGAACTTCATAATGAATGTAAAAGACAATACTCAGTAAATGGGTTTTGAATGATGATGAAAATAAACACATAGACATGATGTCATATCAGAGATTGGGTCGTGTAGCGATCGACCTTGGGGGCAGGTCCCGAAACCCAGCTAGGGCCACTACGGTGGTGATATTCTTATGGTTTGCTTAGGAAAAGAAAATGATGTTTCTAGTTGTCTGAGTAAACTGTTTTGGGTAAGAACGGTTTTATTTGAATTTTTTTATTTATTCAGTGTTTCTTTTAAATAATTCCGTTAATAATGAGATTTTCCTTTAAATTAAATAATTTGATAAAATACTGTCCTACTAAGCCTTTCGCTCACATTTTTCTTGTTTTTCTTAAATTTCCCCCCCTCTAGGTGGATTTCCATTTAGGTTTGGAGAGGATTCAACGGATCGAACTCAGGAGCAGTAGAAGGATTTATTAGATTGTTTGTATAAATTAAACAAGGCATGTAATGTTTTTAACTTTCTTTGCGCTTGGACTATAGTTGTATTATTATATTGTCAGTACTATGTGTGTGTACAAGTTGTGGGTCTGTGGGGCCCATACTCGTGGCTCTATTGTTTTATTATTCCTTTAATGATTTCAACTGCTTGATGTGTATGAACCCTTTTATAAAATGTTGTTTTGAAACTCTTGCATTTTATTACTTAATTTAGCCCCTAAACTCCTGATTTTTAATTAAATTCTTCTTTTAATTAATTTAAATAATCTGCCATGTCACCTCCCGTACTCCGCGGCGTAACAGAATGGTATCAGAGCTCAAGGTTATGAACCTTGAGAATTGTGCACACATAGGTTTGATAATGACATACCTCTGACAGTCTAAAATTTTATTTTCAGAAGTGAGAGAATGGCACCTAGACGTCGTTCGACAACTGACACCGAGTTCGGAAACGATGAGGGCATGATGAGGTCTATGTTTGCGACTTTTCGACAGATGGCAGCCAGGGCTAGATCGGAGGATTCTGATGTTGGTCGTGGCATACGTACTTTAAGGAATTTCAGCGTGCATCTATTCTGACTTTTGATGGTAATGGGGATCTACAGTTGGCAGAGTATTGGCTGGATTCGATCAGTAAAGCATTTGGATACCCTTGGTGTGCCTGATGAGTATCGTGTGGAGTTTGCTGCATATAAGCTCGAGGGTGGTGCTAATACTTGGTGGAAACAAGCTAAGCATTTGGAATGCGGTGGGGATATCAGTTGGGACAGATTCGAGGAGCTGTTCTATGATCGATATTTTTTGCAGGGGTATAGAGATCAGAAGGCAGCTGAGTTCTACAGGTTGCAGCAGGGTGATTTGTTAGTTCAAGAATATGAGGCAAGATTTAATGAGTTGGCCAAGTTTGCTCCATCGGCTATGGCATCAGAGGGTGAAAAGTACATTAAGTTTCAGGAAGGACTCAAGGCTCCTATTCGGCGACAGTTGGTTGCTTTGCGACTTAGGAGTTTTGGAGAGCTTGTGTCGTCAGCAATATCAATGGAAAATGATTATGCGCAGTATTGTAAGGATCGAGAAAAGGCTTCAAGAGGATCGCAGAGGAGCGGTAGGAAGAGCACCAGTAGTCATCCAACTCCGAAAAAGAGCTAGCAAGGTGGCACGAACAATGGTAGCAACAGTTCATCTGGCAGCGGGCGCAGCAATCCCTACAGCTTCCATTGTCATTTCTGAAAACAGCCCAGACACATCAAGAGGAATTGCCCGATCAGGAGTGCCCGTCTTGGATCTTAGACCGTGGAGGATGCCAGTCGTCAGTCTCAGCCTCAAACCCTACCTCCACCTCAGCAGTATCCGCAGTTGCAGTGTCCTCAGTTCTCCCCTCAGCAGTTTTCGTATCAGGCACAAGGGCAGTAGCCGCATCATTTCCAGCGTAGTGTCCCTCAGTATCGAGCGCTGAGTGCAGCTAGCGTGTAGTCGTCTCTGTCTCAGCAGCATCGACAGAATAATCCCAGACCTAGCAATGTTGGTAGAGGAAAAGGAAAGGCACCAGTGTAGGTTTATGTAATGGAATCGGGTGGTTCAGATTCTCAGACCAGTAACGCGGTTGTCAATGGTACGATCTTAGTTTCTTAGTCCTTAGCTTGTATTTTATTTGATACAGGTGCCTCTCATTCTCTCATTTCGAGTTCTTTTGTACATGCCTTCGGATTAGAGATAGAAGAGTTTAAGGAACCCCTAGTCATAACTTCTCCCTTGGGGCGGGTGTGTGTGAATTGTATGTGTAAATCTTGTAAAATAAAGATTGGGGATGAGATTTTAAAAAGTGATTTGATTATACTCCCCATGAGCTCATATGATGTAATTCTAGGGTTGGACTGGTTGTCTAGGTATAATGTAGATGTAGACTGCCAACTTAGAAGAGTAACCCTAGTGTTTGATAGGGGGACGGTGATCACCTACCAGGGTGGTGGTGATTGGTTAATGAGTGAGCATCTCATGAAGTTGTGTCTAGGAGGGCGACGAAATCTGGGTTGTTGTGCTTTTCTTACGAACCTAGTGTGCGAGCCTTATGCTTTGAGAGAAAGTGCAGCGATTCTGGTGGTTGATGAGTTCGAGGATGTCTTCCCATACGAGTTGCCAGGATTACCACCGCATTGGGAAATTGAGTTTGGTATTGAGTTATTTCCGGGGACAGCACCAATTTCTATAGCATCCTTATCAGATGGCGCCGACAGAAATAAAAGAATTAAGGAAGCAACTTCAGGAGCCTGCTGATAAAAGGATATATTCAGAATAGCACATCTCTGTGGGGAGCACCGGTTTTCTTTGCTAAGAAACATGATAGGACTCTCAGGTTGTGTGAAGATTATCGGCAGCTGAATCGTGTTACGGTGAAGAATAGGTATCCCTTGCCTAGGATCGATGAGTTGTTTGATCAGTTGGGAGGTTTGCGGTACTTCTCAAAGATTGATTTGCGTTCAGGGTACCATCAGCTCAGGATTAAGGAAGAGGATATTCTCAAGACAGCTTTTAGGACTCGGTATGGGCACTTTGAGTTTCTAGTTATGTCGTTTGGGTTGACGAATGCTCCGGCAGCTTTCATGGATTTGATGAACAGGATATTTAGGCCGTATTTGGATCAGTTCGTGATCGTGTTCATAGTTGACATTCTTGTGTATTCTAAGACTTGGGAGGAGCATGAGCAGCATCTTCGGATCGTGCTTCAGACTCTGCGGGAGCACCAGTTGTATGCCAAGAGGGAAAAGTACGAGTTTTGGTTGATTGAGGTCAAATTTTTGGGTCATGTCATCTTGGAGCATGGTATTTCTGTGGATCCGTCCAAGATTGAAGCCGTAGTGGAGTGGGAACGACCGAGGAATGTGTTGGAAACAAAGTGCGCAGTGAAATTTTAAAAATTTTCATCAGAGTAATTTCCAAAACACAAGTTTGACATGTTATATGTATAAATTAGACAGATCTTACTAACCTCTATGTGCCGAAGAACCTCCGCAACTTGTGTAGAGAAGTAACGTTCCAGAAAAGCCTCAACTAACTGGTTTTCTTTGCTATTCTCTATCCACAACCTGAGTGAGTGTGGGCTCACACGTACAGCTCTTCCACCGGTGACTCTCCTTCCAACCAATAGAGAAAACCCAAAGCTAGTGTTCGTGATTTGTGAACAAAAGCTCTCAAGGAGTTTTCAGATGCTCACTAGAAGAGTATCACTCTTAATCTCTCAAATTGATCTGAGTAAATCATAAGACTTACTTCCATTATATAGCTATTGGTCTTGGGGTCAGTTCTTATCAGATTAGGTCTCAAAAACTCGAAACAGAATCAAGTTCATATCAATATCTGATAAGATCCGCGTGAAAACGCGTAATCTTATCTCTCGTTGATTGATAGGCCGAACACGCCATTCGGCAGGCCGAACTTCGAAGAAAACATCTCCACGAATCTTTTATTTTCCACCCAAGATTCTAAAGGATAAAGTCTCAGTTTTGATTCAAATAACACAATAGAAAAGTTATCTGATCAAAACAAACTTTATCAAGATAATCTCTAAGAAAATAAATCAATTCACAATAATTCTACAAGTTTATCTTGATCTAATTTGTCCAAAATTAAAACAACCGATAAACAGATAAAAATTATCTGATCGTAATAATTCAACAAGTTTATCTTGAACTAATTTCTTACAAAATTAATTCAACCTGATAAATAGACATGAATAATTTGATTCTTACAAATTTTAAACCAATCTGATAAATCCGACATAAGTCACCAATTATTGGAAAAGCACGCCGTGTCGTTACAGGATTTTGTGAGCTAGCAAAGGGGACCAAAATGGACCTATAAAGTTCAAGCTCATGATAATTATGAAACCCAATATCCCAGATATACATTTCACAATTATCAACTCCAATGCTACTTCACTAAAAGCTTGGAGCTGCACTCTCGAACTTTATAGAATTACGAAGCTCGTGTAGCTAAGTCTCCATGACATATCATAGTGTATCGCATCCCCATATGATCATCCATAATCGGCTTAAGGACAAGTTCTATCTTACCTTCCTGATTATTTTTATCTTACGTTCCATTGTCTCACTATTAGAAAACTTACCATCTAAAGATAGTATACCATTCGGTTACACCTATGTATCCAAATGGTTGAGCGCTCCAGTTTTCCAATTATAGGACAATGCATATAAGAGGATATCATTACTCCTAAAGAGGAGCTATGAATTCCATATCTATGAATAACAAGTCTATGCTATCAAGAGTCATGCCTTCAACGTACCGGCATGCATACCACTATCGAGATATGGGTGTCACCCTTTGGCACATCAAAAGACACAAGTCGAGACAATGGGCCCACTATTCATCTCAAGATTAAGATACAATACAAATGAGTGTCTAAAGTGAATCGATTTGCCAAGACAGAATTATTAATCCAAATCAATTCACTTTATGTCCCGATCCAACACATCGTCACCTATGACAACGTGCCGAATGTTTCTATTCACGGAGTCCAACTTCGATGGTCAAGACAAACCATCTCCCATAAGGGATATAGACAAGATAACAATCTTTACATGAATAAAGCGCCCTAACTTTATTCGCTCGATTGCGGATCATATGTTTTAGACCGTCACCTTAAGAATTGTGTCTTTCGCATAATCAGTCCATCATATGCCCAATTCTTAAGGTTTAGACTTACAGTCTCAGACTACTGTTTCCTTATCATACATTCAACAAATATGAACTGTAAAGAGGACAATATTTGGTAAATATAAATGAATAAATTCTTTATTGATAAAAATGTCTCCAAAAACATATTACATTTTTAATCCTTAGGGCATACATGTCTAATAGAATGTAGCGGAGATTCGCAGCTTCTTAGGTCTTGCTGGTTATTATAGGAAATTTGTAAAGGATTTTTCAAAGATTTCAGCTCCGTTGACGAGATTGATCAAGAAAAATGTCAGGTTTGAGTGGGGTGAAGATTGTGAGCTTGCTTTTCAGGAATTGAAGAACCGGTTGACTTCAGCTCCAGTGTTGGTTATTCCTAACAATGACGAGCCGTATGAGGTTTATGCAGATGCTTTAGGGCGCGGAACTTGGATGCGTGTTGATGCAGCATGGACGTGTGGTTGCGTATGGATCGAGACAGCTACGACCTCATGAGCGAAATTATCCTACTCATGATTTGGAGCTCACGGCGGTGATTCATCGCGCTAAAGATTTGGAGGTGTTATTTGTATGGAGCATCGTTTTAGGTCTTCTCCGATCATAAGAGTTTGAGGTATCTTTTCACTCAGAGGGATCTTAATTTGAGGCAGCGTAGATGGATAGAGTATATGGAGGATTATGATTTTGCGTTGTAGAATCATCCCGGGAAAGCTAATGTGGTCGCGGACGCGCTTAGTAGGAAGTCTTCAGGGATTCTCGCTTGTTTGGCTTTTGAGGACTGGGGCAGGAATGCGACAGTGAGCGAGTATGGGCTTAGTATCATGAAGACTATGATCGAGTTTCGGTATATCATGTGGAGGTGACCCCAGGTCTTATTTAGATGGTGAGGCAAAGTCAGTGGCAAGATCAGCATTTGTAGAGGATTTGGTCGCGAATTCAGAACAGGGAGCAGTTTGAAGAATGGAGCGTGCATGGAGATGGATCGTTGTATTTTTGGGAGCGTCTCACAGTTTGAGCTATCGCTGAAGTGACGAAAGCCGTTTTGGACAAAGCTCATAGGTCTCAGTTCGCTATTCATCCGGGGAGCACAAAGATGTATCGTGATTTGAAGAGGCAATATTGGTGGAGAGGCATGAAGAAAGATTTTTGAGAGTACGTGACTAAGTGTACGACATGTCTTCAGGTGAAAGTCGAGAATCAAAAGCCTGCAGGTCAGCTTCAGCCGCTTCCTATTCCAGGGTGGAAATGGGAGCATGTAACGATGGATTTTGTCATAGGTTTGCCGAGGACGGAGCAGCGGCATAATGTAGTTTGGGTCGTGGTCGACAGGTTGACAAAATCGGTGCATTTCATTCCGTTTAGGTCAAGATGTTCGAGGAGGATCCTCGGGGATTTGTATCTGCAGAACATTGTGAGGTTGCATGGAGTTCCCTTGTCCATCACTTTTGATCGAGACACTAGGTTTAATGCTAAGTACTGTAGGAGTTTTCAGGAGGCTTTAGGTACAGATTTAAACTTCAGTACGGCATTTCATTCTCAGACTGATGGGCAGTCTGAGTGGGTTATTTAGATTCTCGAGGATATGTTGCGTGCCTGTGCGTTAGACTTTCGGCGGGAATGGGAAGGAATATTTGCATCTAGCGGAGTTCGCATATAACAATAGCTATCAGGTGAGTATTGGTATGGCACCGTTTGAGGCGTTGTATGGGCGACCGTGTCGGTCACCGGTGTGTTGGGTAGAGCCGAAAGATTGGATTATTCTTGGGACGGATGAGATCCGTGATAGCAATGAGAGAGTCGTTATGATTCGAGGTCGATTGAGGGCAGCTCAGAGTCGACAAAAGAGTTACACGGATAGGAGACGTAGACCCTTAGAGTTCGTAGTTGGAGATTTCGTTCTCTTGAAGGTATCACCTCGTAAAGGAACTATGCGGTTCGGAGTGAGTGGAAAGCTTGCACCGAGGTATATTGGGCCGTTCGAGATCACTCAGCGTGTTCGTATGGTTGCTTATCGGCTTGATCTTCCACCCGAACTTTCTCATGTTCATGATGTATTTCACGTGTCGATGCTTAGGAAGTGTCCGCCTGAGTAGGGTAAGATAGTTTCATTTCATGATGTGCAGTTCGAGAAGATACGACATACGAGGAGGTGCTGATTCAGATCATCGACCAGAAAGTAATTAGTTTGCATCGTTGTGAGATACCGTTGGTGAAGGTCGTGTGGCAGCATCACGGGGTTGATGAAGCCACCTGGGAACTAGAGTCGAGTATGCAGAAATTGTATCCGCATTTGTTTTGTTTCTGAAATGAGTTGTAAATTTCGAGGGTGAAATTTCTTTTAGGGGTGGAGAGTTGTAACGCCCCGAAATTTATTTAATGTTATTGTAATATAAGTGATGAATTAGTGTGCCATAATTAATGTTTCAACATTAATTTGACTATTTGGTTGAATTTTGAATTTTAGGTTGTTTTGTTAATTTAATAAATTCAAATGATTTCTTATTGTTTTAAAATGATGTTTTGAGTTTTAAAACACAACAATTTGTAAAATGTTAAAAATATTCTGTTTTATAAAACCGTGGGTGGCATTTGGTTTTCGCAGAGTAAAACCGCCCACCGTTTCTCTCTATTTATTCTCTTTCCTCTCCTTCTCTCTTCACTCTCTCTGATCTCACTCTCTCTCCTCTCTCTCTTGCCCGTGAGCTCTCTCTCTTCCTTTCTCTCGTTCTCTCTCAATTCTCTCTCAAATTTTTGAATCAAAATTTGAATCCAAGCTTCAGGTTAGCAAGGAGGAAGCTCGGGAACGTGATTTGGCAACCGAGAACGCTGAATGAAGCTTCGATTCGAGGTTAGTTTTGAAATTTCTAAACTTTTTTCAAAATTTTCAATTTTGTGCATTTTTGAAATTTAAGTTCGTTTGAACTTAGAAAACTCTTGGTTTGAGTTAAATGAACTTAGAACAAGTAGAATCTAAGCTTAGATTGAAGAAAAACGGATTGGATTCAAGATTTTTCATTTTTCTTCTCATTTTCCCATTTTTGGATTTTTGAGATTTTTGAGTTTAAATCTTGTTTAAATGAGTTCAAAAGTGTTCTAGCATGTTTTTCTATCATCTATGATTGTTTTCTATGCCTGAGATTTGAGAAAAACAGGTTAGAATCAAGATTTGGATTTTGGGAGATTGAAAACCCGTGGCTGGAATTTTTGAGTAATGATATCCTTTTATATGCGTTGTCCTGTAATTGAAAAACTAGAGCGCTCAACCATTTGGATACATAGGTGTAACCGAATGGTATACTATCTTTGGATAGTAAGTTTTCTGATGGAGAGATAGTGGAACGTAAGATAAAAATAATCGAGAATGCAAGACAGAACTTGTCCTTAAGTCGATTATGGATTATCATATGGGGATACGATACACTATGATATGTCATGGAGATTTAGCCATACGGGCTTCGTAATTCTATGTAGTTCGAGAGTACAGCTCTAAGCTTTTAGTGGAGTAGCATTGGAGTTGATAATTATGAAATGTATATACAGGATATTAGGTTTCGTAATTATCGGGAGCTTGAGCTATATAGGTCCATTTGGTCCCCTTTGCTAGCTCACAACATCCTGTAATGATACAGTGTGCTTTTCTAATAATTGGTGACTTATGTCGAATTTATCAGATTGGTTAAAATTTGGAAGAATTGAATAATTTATGTATGTTTATAGGTTGAATTAATTTTGTGATAAAATTAATTCAAGCTGAACTTGTTAAATTATTGGATCGGATAATTCTTGTCTGTTTATCAGTTGATTTAATTTTGGATAAATTAGATCAAGATAAACTTGTAGAATTATTTGGAATTCATTTATTTTCTTAGAGATTATCTAGATAAAGTTGTTTTGATAAGATAACTTCTCTATTGGGTTATTTGAATTAAAACTGAGACTTTATCCTTTAAAATCTCGGGTGGAAAATAAAAGATTCGCAGAGATGTTTTATTCGATAGTTCGGCCTACTGATGGGCATGTTCGGCCTACCGATGGGCGTGTTCGGCCTACTGATCTAGCTATTCGGCCTGCCGATTAACGAAGGATAAGATCACACGTCTCCACGCGAATCTTATCAGATAATGATCAGAATTTGATTCTGATCTGAATTTTGAGACCTAATCAAACGAGGACTGACCCTAGGACCAACCTCTATAAATAGGGAGTGATTCTCACATATTACTAAGATCAATTGAGAGATTAAGAGTGATACTCTGCTAAGTCAGAATTTGAAAAACTCCTTGAGAGCTTTTGCTCACAAATTTCAAACACTTGCTTTGGGTTCTCTCGATTGGTTGGAAGGAGAATCACCAGTGGAAGAGCTGTACGTGTAAGCCCACACTCACTCTGGTCGTAGATAGAGAATAGCAAAGAAGACCAGTTGGTTGAGGCTCTTTTGGAACGTTATTTCTCTTCACAGATTGCGGAGGTTCTTCGGCACACAAAGGTTAGTGAGATCTGGTTAATTTATACATATAGCATGTCAAACTTGTGTTTTAGAAATTACTCTAATATAAAATTTTTAAAATTTCGCTGCGTACTCTTTTTCTAACAATTGGTATTAGAGCCATGATTTTTACATAAATTTACAAGTTTGTGATCATGTTATATGTGTAAATTTTGTAATCTTAATCTCTCATATGCTTGAATTTAATTTTATAAAGAGTTGGCATTCTAGGTTTCTATATATTATATATGTTGTCATAGATTATGTGGTAAATGTTTATTAATTAATTATGGTTTATTAAATTATTATTTAATTAATTATTAATTAATTAATTTATTTCGGTTATGATTCCTTAAAGGTTAGAATGTGTATCTAGGTTTTTCATGTAATTAGATGGCGGACTATTATCTCCGTCTAGGAATTATTGTTTAATTTTAAATTTGTAAGAATTTTGTAATTAAATAATTATTCAGAGAAGACGGATCTAGAAGACGGATCTAGAATAATGGTGATGATGTTTTCAGGTATTTCCTGAGTCTCTAATTTTATTTTTTTTAATTGTTGAAAATAAAATTGATGAATTGCATTAAAAAATTGTATTTTCTAGAATGAGAGATTTCTGCTCGGTCGACATGCCAGACCTCACAGTTCAGCAGGCCGATGGTTACAGATCGATGGGCCGGACGTATGGTTCGGTAGGCCGTCAGTGGGGCAGAAATTGGCTGGCTCTGCCGGTAGGCCGAACTTTCATGGGTCGGCAGGCCGATGAAACATGACCGGCAGGCCGATCGCTCAGATCGGCCTGCCGACCGAGAGTTGAAAAATTTTCCAGAAAAGGTGCAGTTTTTTCGATGTAGTTTTAATTTTATTTTTGGGACGATTCTGAGAAACATGAAATTTAGATATGATCGAAAATATGAAGTATTTGATTCATACGGGATTGAAGACTTGAAGATGGATATTACATGAAGAAGGATACAACTTGAGGATTCAAGGATGAAGAATCGATAATATGTCTCGATTATTCTCTTATAATCTTAGTTTTCTATTCTCTAGGATGGAACTGTAATATTACGGTTATTTATTATTTTGCTTGTAGCTTTGCTTAATTGCTTTGCTTGTTTGCATTATAATATGATTTGCCATGTATATTGATAACATGTCATATAGAATAGGGAGTGCCACTCATATTAAAATTGTTCATGCATAATTTTAAAATAAAACCTTGATTTCAAAAGATTGAGTGGAAGAAGGTTTTCGAAGAGGGGACCTAAGGCCTCCATCGTTGGTCCATAGGCAGAACATGGTGGTCCCGACCTCTAGGAAGGGATTTCTATCATGTACCAGATTGGATCTCTGAGAGGATAAGATATTTTAGTATGATTTATGGTTGCACACCCCTAGGTGGTGATTATAAATCATGGATAAAATATTGAAACGATAGTTATACACTCACGTTAATTTTATTATTAACCTCCCCTAGGAGCTTTGTTAATAAAATTAATGGCTAAAGAAACGATTATTAATATATGCTGGATTATATGGGTCCTGGATGACATATATTAATCAGGAGGGGATCCATGTTCCTGATTGAATTTGGCATGACTCCCTAGGAGCTTGTTGAATTCTGAGTTGGGAATTATCATTTTAAGGTTGTGATATTTTCAAGGTTTAGACACATAAACACATTTGTATATTTTTACATGATTGTGTTATCTTACTAAATTATTATATGTTCACTTATATTTGGTATATGATTCTTTATTGTAGATTAAAAATGTCTAAAAACGCTTTATCATCGATACTTGACAAAAACCTGTTAATCGGTGAGAACTATAATGATTGGAAACGGAACCTGGATATCATCTTGTCCTTTGAGAAACTGAAATATATACTAACAACCACTTGTCCTCCCGAGCCTACAAGAGACGCATCTAATGAGCAATTCCAAGCGTACGATCGCTGGAAAGATGCTAATAATCAGGCCCGCTGCTATGTTATAGCTAGCATGAACAACATGCTACAGGCTCAACATCAGGATTATGAGACTGCGAAGCAGATCTTGGACTAATCTTGAGGATATGTTTGGAGGCCAGGCCATAACAAAGCGACAAGGGGCGCTTCAGAAACTCTTAAACTGTAGACAAAGGCCGGGAACATCTATAAAGGAGCATATGATGTTGGTCATGGGTTACCTCGCTAAGGCTCAAACCAATGCAGCCGACGTCAATGCTGAAACTCAAATGACTATGGTCTTTGAGACTCTGTCTAAGGAATTTATTCTGTTTAGAGCTACATTTAATTTGAGCAATAGTTACAGAATTGATGAAATAGTTATAGGAGTTCGAACTGCTGATCAGGGAGTCTCCTGCGGGTGGAGAGGCCAACATGATAGTTGCTTCTGGTTCCAATCCTAACTCTGGGAATGGAAAGAAACAACGGGCCAAGAACGGGAAGTCTTCTATTCCTACTGGTACCAAGAGCAAGAAGAAGAAGAAGAAGAAGAAGAAGAAGAAGAAGAACCCAAAGAAGCTTAAGTGATTCTTCTATGGAAAGATCGGGCATATCAAGAAGCATTGCAAGGACTTCCTTTCCAAAGGAGGTAGGTATGATCTTCTATATTTAGAAACTTGTTTGGTTGAGGAATCCAGTGACATTTGGGTCATAGATTCTGGTGCAACTAATCATGTTTGTGTTTCTCTGCAGGGATTCAAAGAAACGAGAAGTCTGCATCATGAGGACTTCACGCTTCGGATGGGCGATGGATCCTTGGTCTTAGCAGAAGCAGTGGGAGACGTCCATTTTTATTTTGATAATTATAGGAATTTATTTTTGCGAGATTGTTTTTATGTTCCTAAATTTAAAAGGAATTTAATTTCTGTATCTTGTTTATTTAAAGACTCCTATTTGGTTTCTTTTAATGAAAAAGTGGTGATTCGAAAAAACAAATCTTTTATCTGTTCTGGTTGGATGCAAAATAATCTATATTTTATCAAACCTAAGATTGACTTATTGCTTAATGCTGAGATGAATGATAATAACTCTAAAAGACTTAAAACTTCTCACTCTAATAAGACTTATCTTTGGCATTTGCGCCTTGGTCATATTAACCTGAATAGGATTCAGAGGTTGGTAAGGGATGGACCTTTAAGTCACTTAAAGGTGGAATCTATACCTCAATGTGAATCTTGTTTGGAGGGTAAAATGACTAAAAGACCATTCGGGTCTAAGGGCAATAGGGCCAAAAGGGTTCTAGAACTTGTGCTTAGTGATGTTTGCGGACCAATGAATATCCGGGCACGAGGAGGGTATGAGTACTTCGTCACTTTTATTGACGATTACTCAAGATATGGGTATGTGTACCTAATACACCACAAAAGCAAAACTTTTGTCAAGTTCAGGGAGTTTCGGGCTGAAGTGGAAAAGCAATTGGGTAGACTCATAAAGGCACTTCGATCCGATCGAGGTGGGGAATACCTTTCTGATGAATTCTTGGAACACTTTTTAGAGAATAGGATTTTATCCCATTTGACTGCGCAGGGCACTCCGCAGCAGAATGACGTAGCGGAGAGAAGGAATAGGACTTTATTGGACATGATCAGGTCCATGATGAGTTATTCATCATTGCCTTTATCCTTTTGGGGATATGCACTACAAACCGCATGTTTTCTTTTGAACAATGTGCCTTCAAAATCGGTCTCTAAAACTCCTCATGAGTTGTGGATAGGTAGGACGACATCCTTAAACCATGTTTTCTTTTGCATATGGGGATGTCTGACACATGTCCTGTTTAAGGATCTGAATAAGTTAGAAGCACGTTCAAAAGTTTGCGTGTTTGTAGGATATCCAAAAGGGACTAAAAAGGGTTATTTTTATAACCTAAAGAAAAATAAAGCCGTGGTTTCAACTAATGTGACTTTCCTTGAGGAGAGTTACATGGACGACTTTAAACCTCAAAGCAAAGTGGTGCTTGAGGAGTTAAGGAGTGATCCGATCACTCAGGAGGTTCCGAACGAAACCATTTCGATCAGTGTAGAAAAACCAAATGAACCTAAACAACGACCTAAGGGGCTTCGGCGTAATGGGAGGATCAGGCGTCAACCTGAGAGGTATATGTTCAAGGGGGAGGTCTTCTTGGCTGAACCGGATGAACAGTGACAGGGATCCTTATACTTACACAGAAACTATGGAGGATGTTAATTTAAAACTCTAGACAGAGGCCATGAACGTAGAGATGAAGTCTTTGGAGACTAATCATGTCTGGGAGTTTGTGGATCTTCCCGAAGGGGTAAAACCTATAGGGTGTAAGTGGATCTACAAGAGGAAAAGAGGAGTGGATGGAAAGGTCGAAACCTTTAAGGCTAGATTAGTAGCTAAGGGTTATACGCAAAAGGAAGGAATCGGTTATGAGGAAACCTTTTCACCTGTAGCCATGCTTAAGTCCATCCAGATTCTCTTGTCCATAGCTGCCGCTCTCGACTACGAGATTTGGCAGATGGATGTCAAGACGGCTTTTCTGAATGGCCATCTTGATGAGTCTATTTATATGGAACAATCAGACAGGTTCAAGGTCACGAGTCAAGAGGGAAAGGTTTGTAAGTTGCTAAAGTCAATTTATGGACTTAAGCAGGCTTCTCATTCTTGGAACATAAGATTTGATTAGGTGATCAAGACTTATGGGTTCTCACAAAATGTGGATGAACCATGTGTTTGTATTTACAAACACATTAAAGATGGGAATGTGGCTTTTCTACTGCTCTATGTAGATGACATTCTGCTAATTGGCAATGACATAGGGGCATTGTCATCGGTCAAATTATGGTTGACCAAGCAGTTTGACATGAAGGACTTGGGTGAAGCTAATTTTTTTCTCGGTATCCAGATCTTTCAGGATAGGAAGAACAAAATGATAGCTTTGTCACAGGCCGGGTACATAGATAAAATTCTCAGGAGGTTTACAATGTAGGATTCAAAGAAAGGCAGGCAACCATCTAGGTCTGGAATTACTCTTTCTAAGAAAGACTCTCCAAAGTCTTATGAAGAAAGAGAATACATGAAGAATGTGCCTTATGCTTTGGCAGTGGGTAGTCTCATGTATGCCATGCTTTGCACACGACAGGATATTAGTTATGCGGTCAGGATTGTAAGTCGATTTCAGGCGGATTCAGGACCGAACCACTGGGTTACGGTAAAGCATATTTTCAAGTACCTGAAAAGGACTCGAGGGTATATGATTGTGTATTCAGGTGAGGACTTAACTCTTCTAGGATACACTAACGCGGATTTTCAATCCTGTCTGGATTCTAGGAAATTGACTTCGGGTTTTGTGGTTACTCTAGGCAGCGGTGCCATTAGTTGGAGAAGTGCTAAGCAAGATTGCACTTTGGATTCAACGATGGAGGCCGAGTATGTGGCATCTAGTGATTTTTTGAAAGAAGCAGTGTGGCTCCACAAGTTCCTTGAGGATCTTGAGGTTGTTCCTAGTAAGGATAAGGCGGTATCACTGTACTGTGATAACAGTGCGACGGTAGCTAATGCTAAGGAACCAAGATTTCATAAGAAGAGTAAGCATATTGATTGGAAGTATCATGTGATAAAGGACTTCATTGAGGGTGGGCATGTCAAGGTGTACAAGATCGCGTCAGAGGACATTTTAGCTAATCCATTTACTAAGACACTTACTAGGAGAGTGTTCGAGAGGCATGTGGAAGCTATGGGGATGCGAGATTTGTCATATTTACTCACTTAGTGCAAGTGGGAGATTGTTAGACATGTATGCCCTAAGGAGTAAAAATGTAATAAGTTTTTAGAGATATTTTTATCAATAAAGATTTTATTCATTATTTATATACCAAATCTTGTCCTTTTTACGTTCATATTTGTTGAATATATGTTAAGCAAACAATAGTCTGAGACTGTCGGTCTAAACCTTAAGAATTGGGCATATGATGGACGGATTATGTGACAGACACTGATTCTTAAGGTGATGGCCTAAATCATGCGATCCGCAATTGAGGGAATAAAGTTGGGCATTTATTCATGCAAAGATTGTTATGTTGTCTATATCTCTTTAGGGAGCTAGTTTGTCTTGACCATCGGAGGTGGACTCTGTGAATAGAAACATTGGCACGTTGTCATAGATGACGATGTGTTGGATCGGGACATAAAGTGAATTGATTTGGATTAATAATTCTGTCTCGGCAAATCGATTCACTTTAGACAATCATTTGTGTTGTATCTTAATCCTAAGATGAATAGTGGGCCCGTTATTTTGACTTATGTCTTTTGATGTACCAAAGGGTGACATCCACATCTCAATAGTGGTATGCATACCGGTACGTTGGAGGCATGACTCTTGATGGCAGTAGACTTGTTATTCATAGATATGGAATCTATAGCTCCTCTTTAGGAGTAATGATATCCTTTTATATGCGTTGTCCTGCAATTGAAAAACTAGAGCGCTCAACCATTTGGATACATAGGTGTAACCAAATGGTATACTATCTTTGGATAATAAGTTTTCTGATGGTGAGATAATGGAACGTAAGATAAAAATAATCAGGAAGGTAAGACAGAGCTTTTCCTTAAGCCGATTATGGATTATCATATGGGGATACGATACACTATGATATGTCATGGAGATTTAGCTATACGGGCTTCGTAATTCTATGTAATTCGAGAGTGCAGGTCCAAGTTTTTAGTGGAGTAGCATTGGAGTTGATAATTATGAAATGTATATCTAGGATATTGGGTTTTGTAATTATCAGGAGCTTGAGCTATATAGGTCCATTTGGTCCCCTTTGCTAGCTCACAACATCCTGTAATGATACGGCGTGCTTTTCTAATAATTGGTGACTTATGTCGGATTTATCAGATTGGTTAAAATTTGGAAGAATTGAATAATTTATGTCTGTTTATAGGTTGAATTAATTTTGTGAAAGAATTAATTCAAGATAAACTTGTTAAATTATTGGATCGGATAATTCTTGTCTGTTTATTGGTTGATTTAATTTTTGAATAAATTAGATCAACATAAACTTGTAAAATTATTTGGAATTCATTTATTTTCCTAGAGATTATCTAGATAAATTTGTTTTGATCAGATAACTTCTCTATTGGGTTATTTGAATTAAAACTGAGACTTTATCCTTTAGAATCTCGGGTGAAAAATAAAAAATTCGTGGAGATTTTTTATTCGGTAGTTTGGCCTGTTGATAGGGCGTGTTCGGCCTGCCGATGGGCGTGTTTGGCCTGCCGATCTGGCTATTTGGTCTGCTGATCAACGAAGGATAAGATCACGTGTTTCCACGTGGATCTTATCAGATAATGGTCCGAATTTGATTCTGATCTGAATTTTGTGACCTAATATGATAAGGACTGACCCTAGGACCAACCTCTATAAAGAGGGAGTGATTCTCACATGTTACTAAGATCAATTGAGAGATTAAGAGTGATACTCTGCTAAGTGAGAATCTAAAAAACTCCCTGAGATCAATTGGGTTCTCTCTATTGGTTGGAAGGAGAATCATCGGTGGAAGAGATGTACGTGTGAGCCCACACTCACTCTGGTTGTGGATAGAGAATAGCAAAGAAGACCAGTTGGTTGAGGCTCTTCTGGAATGTTATTTCTCTTCACAGATTGCAGAGGTTCTTCGGCACACAAAGGTTAGTAAGATCTGGTTAATTTATACATATAGCATGTCAAACTTGTGTTTTAAAAATTACTCTGATATAAAATTTTTAAAATTCCGCTGCGCACTCTTTTTCCAACAGTAACCACTTACAACAAGCTTATCTTCCTTTCCTCCATATAGTAAGAATGCATCCTTAGTTCTTCTCAAATATTTAAGAATATTCTTGACTGTTGTCTAGTGACTTTCACTTGGATCTGATTGGTATCTGTTGGTTATGCTTGAGGCATATGAGACATTAGGTCGAGTACATAACATTGCATACATGATAGATCCAATGGCAAAGCATATGGAATCTTATTCATGCTGTCTTGCTCATCCTGTGTCATTGGACACTGAGTCTTGCTAAGACTAATTCCATGTGACATTGGCAAGAATCCCCTCTTGGAATCTTGCATACTAAACCTATTCAATACCTTGTCAATGTATGTACTTTGACTTCGGTGAATAAGCCTCTTAGATCTATCCCTAGAGATCTTGATGCCTAGAATATAGGTAGCTTCACCTAAATCTTTCATTGAGAAACAATTCCCTAACCATGATTTAACATTTTGTAGAGTAGGGATATCATTTCCAATGAGTAATATGTCATCAACATATAATACTAGAAAGACTATTGCACTCCCACTAACTTTCTTGTAAACACAAGGCTCATCTTCATTTTTGATGAAACCAAATTCTTTGATTACTTCATCAAAATGAAGATTCCAACTCCGAGATGCTTGCTTCAATCCATAAATGGATCTTTGAATCTTGCAAACCTTTCTAGAATTCTCAAGACTAACAAAACCCTCGGGTTGTGTCATATACACATCCTCAAGTAGGTTTCCATTAAGAAACGTTGTTTTGACATCTATTTTCCAAATCTCATAGTCATAATATGTAGCTATGGCGAGGATAATCCAAATGGATTTAAGCATAACAACTGGTGAAAAAGTTTCATCATAGTCTAAACCATGTGTTTTCTTGAAACTTTTTACAACCAATTTTGCCTTAAAGGTATGTACATTGCCATCCATGTCTGTTTTCTTTCTAAAAACCCATTTGCACCCAATAGTCTTTAAACCATCAGGAGGATCAACCAAAGTCCATACTTGATTATCATATATGGATTGCATCTCTAACTTCATGGCTTCTAGCCATTTATCACAGTCAGGGCTATTCATGGCCTCTTGGTAGGATGTGGGCTCATTTTGATCCACAATCATCACATCATTATTATCAGTTAAGAGAAATCCATATCTCTTAGGGCTCTGGCGTGTCCTACCAGACCTCATTGGGCCTTGTGCTACTTGTGTAGGCTCAACAACTGCTTGTTGATCCAGTTGAGATTCCACAGGTGGTTCAATGCTATTTTGTGGTTCTTGAATTTCTTCAAGTTGAATTTTACTCCCATTGGTTCCTTTAGAAATGAATTCTCTTTCTAAAAAGACACCATTTCGAGCAAACAAACACGTTGTTCTCAGAAGCATTGTAGAAGTAATATCCTTTAGTTTCCTTAGGATATCCCATAAAAAGGCATTTGTCTGATTTTGGTGCCAATTTATCTAAAATTTAACGCTTCACATAAGCCTCACATCCCTAAATCTTTAGAAAATACAAACTAGGCGACTTCTCGGTCCACATCTCATATGGTGTCTTTTGAACCGCCTTTGATGGAACTCTGTTAACATCAGTTTCCAGAGCATATCCCCAAAAGGATATGGGAAGATTTGACTGACTCATCATAGATCAAACCATATCCAATAAAGTTTGATTTCTCCGTTCAGACACACCATTCCATTGTGGTGTTCCTGGTGGAGTTAATTGTGAGACTATCCCACAATCTCTAAGATGATCAATGATTTCTTAGTTTAAGTATTCACCACCTCGATCTGATCGAAGTGCTTTAATACTTTTACCAAGCTAATTTTGTACTTCATTTTTGAAAATTTTGAACTTTCCAAAAGATTCAGATTTTTGTTTCATTAGATAGACATAGCCATATCTACTAAAATCATCTGTGAAAGTAATGAAGTACTTGAAAACCTCCTTTAGCAATGGAACTTAATAGTCCACATACATCAGAATGTACAAGGTCCAATAAGTCATTAGCCCTTTCACTATGTCCAGTAAAAGGTGTCTTAGTCATTTTGCCTAATAAATAAGACTTACATACTTCAAATGATTCAAAATCAAATGAATTCAAAAGCCCATGTTGATGGAGTTTTGAAATACGTTTCTAAGTTATATGGCCCAAACGACAGTGCCAAAGATAGGTAGAGTTTAAATCTTTAGATTTAAACTTTTTTGTATTAACATTATAGATGGACTTTTCATTTGTGTTTTCAATGTTCAGAACTTAAAGAGCATTCGTTCGTGGAGCATATCCATAGAAAATGTTATCACAGTAAATGGAGCATTTATTATTTCTAATAATAAACTCAAACCCTTCCTTGTCCAAACAAGAAACAGAAATAATATTCCTACTCATAGCAGGTGCATAATAACAATTTTCAAAACTTAAAACAAGTCCACTAGGCAAAGTCAACTTATATGTTCCTACAGCTAGAGCAGCAACTCTTGCTCCATTTCCAACTCATAGGTCTACTTCGCCTTTAACCAAGATTCTACATCGCTTAAGACCCTACACATACGTACAAATGTGAGATCCAGATCCTGTATCTAATACCCAGGAATCAAAAGTAGACAAATTGACTTCTATAACATAAATACCTGAAGGAGTAGTCGCACTGCGCTTCTTCTTCTTCAGATCATCCAAATAGAGATTGCAGTTTCTTTTCCAATGACTAGGCTCATTGTAAAAAAAGCATACTCCCTCCTTTGGTGGTTTAGCCTTAGGTTCAGGATTAGGCTTAGGCTTCTTGAAGTCCTTGGGAACCTTATTCTTGCTCTTACCCTTTCCTTTCGTTTTCATACATTTCTCTTTATTCACCATCAGAACATCTTTGGTATTCTTGATGTTCTGTTTAGCAGTCTTAAGCATCCCATGCAACTCAGAAATAGTCTTCTCCATATTATGCATGTTGTAGTTCATAACGAACCCATCATAAGCATTTGGCAAAGATTGGAGACTGATGTCAATAGCCAACTTTTGGCTAATCTCAAGACCAAGTTTCTACAAATGATCAAGATGACCGTTCATCAGAACATGAGGACTCACTGAACCGCCAGTAGTCAACTTGCATAAGAGTAATGCCTTTAAGGTGACAAACCTCTCAATTCTAGCTTTCTCTTGGAACATTACCTTGAGGGCCTATCATGGTATAAGCCTCCATTTCCATCAATTGCTTCTAAAGCTCTGATTCCATGCTTCCAAGCATGAGGCAAGTGACATCAATAGAGTCATTCAGATGCTTACTGTGAGCATCCTTTTAAGCTCTAGGAGCATTAGCAGCTGGTTCATCAGGGATAGGTTGATCAAGGACATATTCCTTCCTCTCTTGCTTAAGAAGAATTCTCAAGTTTCCACACCAGTCAAGGAAGTTAGTCCCATTGAACTTATCCTTCTCAAGGATCTTTCGTAGTGACAAGTTAGATGTGGTGTTTGATGCCATTATCTACAACAAATGTATACACATAGTACTTAGCATTTTATTAAACAATTTTTAACGAGGCATAATTTAAATCCCACTAATTTTATCAATTAATAAACCTTAATATTAATTTGGCAATCATAACAATTGTAATTTTAGTGGGCCAAGATCCATATTTCACCTCACTTTAAGTAAGCTTTAGCTTATCACCTAAACTATGGTTATTTAGGTAGGTAACACTTTACCAATTACATCTTATGTAACTCTTGGATAAGGATTTGCAATCACATGTCCCAGCTAATTAAAATCCCATCTAATGCCCTAGGTCCAAAACCATTTTGATAACCTAGTTAAGTCTAACCATTTCAAACATATGGATATCATTATTATCCATCTTGTCTTCCCTAGATGGCTTAACACACCTTGCTTTGGCAGAACCTATATTTAGCAATCCAAGTCTTCATAAGTGTTGAATTATGGGAGGCATTTTAATGACTTAATATTAAGTGAGGGTTCTAATTTAATTTTGTTTCATTGTTTATTATTATGTCGCATCAAATACATAGCATCACATACACGGCATCACATACATAGCATAATAATAACACAATAAGCGTGTCATAGCATGGCCCAAATCTAGATTGATCTTCATAAGCCAATATGAAGGTTAATGGTCAATCCCAGGTAATCTTCATCTCCATGGATTTCCTTAGATTGCCACGAACGGACTCCATCTTACGCCTCCATCTTGAACCTTCATCTATTTTGATCTTGAGCTTTGATTTTACATTACAGATTGCAATCTAAACTTGACAAACGACACGTAGGCCGTATTTAAAATTACAAACCTAAAATAAAATTAAATAAAACCTACTAATCACATTGGCATAAAAGGGCCATGCTATGCACTATGCAATTCACACTAAGCACATAAACATAATAATATAATTTCATTATAGTTAAATTTTTATTATGACTAATACGATTTATGTGACGAATCAATTCGGGGTCAAGAGGCAGCGCCCCTGGCGACGGTCCCTCTAATCGGTTAGCAGGCGGGGGTCAAGGGGGCAGCGCCCTCGAAAGGTAAACAATTTACCTTACTCGTTTGAATGAGTTGCTGTCTAAATTCATTAATTTTAATTAATCAGATTACCTAATCTATTCATAACAGAATTAATTAGTCTTTGTTTAACGCTTAAACGGATTCATGAAATTTATTGATCTAGTTTAAACCGATCATCCTTGTTTAACAATTAAACAGACCCTATGATATATATTAATCTGTTCAAAATAGATTATCACTGTTTAACATTTAAACAATCTGTCACCTTAATAAAACCGAAACCAGATTTACAGTATATCATTTAATCCTCTTAAAACAGATTACTATATTTTTGTTAAATTGTAATATTAATCAAATTAACAACAACATGTTACAAGAAACAGTAAACATATTAAT
Organism: Artocarpus heterophyllus; assembly: GCA_025403435.1. Lineage (NCBI taxonomy): Eukaryota > Viridiplantae > Streptophyta > Magnoliopsida > Rosales > Moraceae > Artocarpus > Artocarpus heterophyllus. The sequence continues at coordinate 11,496,367 of CM046351.1, forward strand.
CAAATTAACATGGTAAAAACATTTAATCAAATAAAACCTCAAACACATTAATCTAATTAATATATAAATCATATCCATGAATATTACATATACACAGAACCATATAAAATCAATTTAATCGAATTCGCAAGTAGCTCTGATACCACTGTTGGGCTTTGTTGGATTTTGTAATTCAAATAGGCAGCAAAAAATCAAAATTAATTCCTACAAAACCCTCATAGGATCCATACAATTCAATTGGATTGATAAGAACATCATAGAACCTTACTAGATGACAAAAGGGGCAAGATTGCTTGAAGGAAGAGAGCACGTTCACTCTAGTAACACCCTTACTCGATCTTTTCATATTCAGGATTAGATTCAGATGTTGTTACTTAGAGCAACGCCCTCTGTAGGTATCCACACGAACCAACTTTCTAAAAAAAAAAAAAAGAATTGGTGTGTTAGCACCTTCTCCTTACATTAAATGACTTTATCTAATTTTTAGGGTTTTTAATGTTTTTGCCTTTTAGAAGAAGAGAACGCATTTTTTCTTCTAATTTGGCCAAAAACCCTAATATATATATATATATATATATTGACTTCGAGAAAAAGTCAGATTTTAACTAGGGTAAATTGTAATTCAAATATGATTCATAAAATCTAGACAATATTAGATTTAATGAACCTAGACATATCCAGTACATCGAATCTGGACATTATCAGGTTCATTGAACCTATACACAATAAATCCAAAATTTGTTTTTGATTTGTTCTAAGTGTACAACCCTATAGGTTCACATACGTTGGTAGTAGGCTTGAAATTCTGTTTCTGATCCACAAATCATAAGCAGTCTCTAGCAAGACATTATGATTACCTAAGTTACGTGAATGTCAATAATCCGACATAACCTAATATAGAATAAGTATTAAAGTCCTTCTATCACTAGATACCTTGATTGAACATAAGGCATGGTTTATGTCATCCTTATACTATTCGATCATATTATTTCTTGATCTTAAGCAGATTGATATTGATAACCCTTATCAATTCATTCTAGTATGGCCATACATTTTTTTTCAGTCTAGCTTACCTTTCGAAGGGCCCATAGATATCTTTCTTATAATAAATGAAGGACAAATTCTTTCTTAATCACTCACATTCCTCACATGATTCACTCTATATCTAAGAACAATCCATTCCATCATCCTATTAAAGATAATATTAGAATGTATCAAAACGTAGAACTTGTCATGTAGGAAACAATGATGATTTTGGGTCAGAGGACTAGGATAATACTATTGTGATGAGAATCACTTATGACAATTATCTTTGCAGTATTCTCTTAACGGGTCGATCCAATATATCATTTCTCAAATATGTATATATGAGTTGACTTAGTATCTCATATACATGAATAGTAAAACATAATATTCAGTCAAATTTCATACTAGTCTTCATTCATTATTATCCCAATAATAATGATCGACTAGGGGCAATTTAGAATATAATTCAATTTTCACCTAAGAATTTTACTATCAAGTCACATACTTGATGATCTTAGGCAGAATTAACTATTCATAAAATTAGAATAAAAAACAATAGTGAAAATGCCTCCTTATTAATAAAATGCAAATGTAACGAAGTCAAAATGTGGTCATTACATAATTGGCATATGGCACATCACTAATAGTGGAACCTCATGAATTATATGAAAAAGAATACTGATAGTATAGAAAAAATGCTGTCAGTATAAATTTAGACTGGATAAAAAGTCAATGTGGGACCCACCATTGAACACCCAAATGGATGAGAATTTTCCACCACACCTCCTTGGGTGGCCTAATTACATATTGCCAAGTTAAGTCAAATAATGATAAGTGATGACTAATATGGTAAGTCATCAAATTTGATGGAAAATTACCAAAATACCCCTTAATGTGTCCAATCAAATGTTGCCAAGTTAAGTCAATTTTTTTTACCCCAAATGATGGCAAGTGATGATGATGAAGGTGAGTCATCAAAGCTATAAAAAAAATCAAGCTTCATTTATTATGTGTTTTCATGAAGTAAGAACCAAAGAAAAAAAAATGCTCCATTCTCTCCTTGAAACCGTCCCTCCCTAGGCCTTTTCCTCTCAAAATTTTGATGAATCCCAAGCTCCAAATCATGTAAGGAAGCAAGAACAAGTGAAGGAGATTAGGATTTAAGAGTTTTCAAGGTAAAACCCAAGCTTTTCCTATTATGTTTAAGGGCTTTGTTCATGATTTGGATGGGATTTTCATGGGTTATGTTGTGGATGGTTTTTAAGGGGTTTTGAGATGCTTACAAGTATCAAAAGGAAGGACTAATACCTTGGAGAGGTTAGGTAAATTCTTAGTCCTTGAAACTAAGCTAAAATTTATGTTTATTGTGTATGCCAAGTGTTTGATGAAATGTTTAAGCTATGTCATGTAATATGGACATTATAGCATGACTGTTTTATATTTTTTTATTGATGGGGATGATGAAAGAAAGAAAGAAAGAAAGTAGGGTTTTGGTATTTAAAAGTGAAAAATTGTTAAACTTTGTGCAGTTTAACTAATTTCAAAGGAATGGGGTCTTGAGAGCCTTGGAGGCCAATTTATGTTCCAAATATGCTATAAGAACTGCCAAAACAGTGAGGGAAACAACTTTTGTGAACAAAGTTTTGTAAAATTCTAAAAGCACTAAATTGCAAAGTTTTATGAAAATTTGGCAGATTTGAAAATCAGCCTAAAAGTCCAACATAACATTGGAATTTGGGAAAAGTTGAAACACAAAAGTTGTAGAACTCATTGAAATTTTTAACACAGCGCTTTGTAAAATTCTGCTCGGTTGAGGAGTTATGAATTTTACGAAATTTTAAGCACAAAATTTTAAGGAATGAAAACGCTATGAAATGTTTGGAATTCGGCCATGGTTCTTTTGTAAGTTTTATTCCCTATGAAAAATTGAACATTTTGGTACAAAATGATTGTTTTTGGTTCCGGGGGCAAAAATGTAAAGATTTTTGTATTTCGGGTAAAAACTATAAAATCGTATGAAAACTGGGTTTTCAGTAGGGAATGTTGGGTTCCTACAGTATAGTAGGTAGTGTGTAACAATAGATGCTAAGTTTGGAAGGATTTAAAGTTTAGTCAAGGAAAGAATGAAAGAAAAACGTTAAGGGCAAAATGGTCATTTTATGAAAAAAGGCCAAAGTAGAGCCAAAACGTCCTGATATCAAAAAATGCTCCTTAGTGGGAATTTTTTTGTAATATGTAAGTAATAAAATGGTAAAGTTAAACAGTAAGTTTTATAAAATTACAAAATTGACAAAAAACCTGTTAAGGGTAAAATCGTCATTTTTAAGAAAACGGCTAAAGCGGAGTCGAACATTCTAAATTAGCAAAACAATCTTAGATGAAAAATATTTCGTAATATGTTAAATAATGAAACCATCACATGAGACGGGAAATTGAATAAGGGATGCTTAAGTAAAAGAAAGGTAACCTGGTAGGTCACAAAGTCAAGTAAAGAAAGAGGTAACCTCATGGGTTATAGAGTTAAGTAAAAAGATTGATAACCTAATGGGTTATGGGGTTAAGTAAAAGGTATGTAACCTAGTGGGTTACAAAGTTAAAAGTAACGGGGTACAAAGTAAAGAGAAGGGTAAATCGATAGGGTACCAAGTTAAGTTGAAAGGAAAAAACGGTTAATGTTTAAGTTTTATTATCGTTCGAGTAGATTGATAAAAAGAAAGTTTACTAATAAGTTGGGTGTCATATGATTAGGACACAAAGGCCGACTAATGAAAGGAAAAGGAAAGAAACAGGAATATTAGAGCTAAGTTCAGGTAAGTTCAGACCTCACCTATAGCATGAAGTAAATGATTTTCAAATGTTTATATATATGTTTGCAATTGTTAGCCAAGTTATTTTTAAAGTATGTTTGCATTTGTTATGCAAAAGGTTTTAAAGTTTAAATCAAGATTTGCAATATACTTGCAACTATTATGTTTAAAGCATGATTGCATTTAAATGCATAAAGTTTAAAAGATCATGTAAAGGATTGCAATGTATTTGCAATTATTATTTTTAAAGTAGGTTTGTATGTGGAATGCACAATGATTTAAAGAGTACAAGTTATGATTTGCAAATGTGTTTGCATATGATGTGTTAGCATTTGTTATGCTCACCAAGTTAAAAAGAAGGTAAAGTAAAAATGATAAAAGAAGGTGTTGTACCAGCCTCCTTGATGTGAGATACACAAGCAAAGTTAAAGTTATGATCTCCTTGATGTAAGGTACACAAGTAAAGTTAAAGTTATGACCTCGGTGTTTGATAGTCTCAAGTCTTCCACAAGGGAAGCATCATGTTTATGATCTCATGATTAATGATATTGGTACAAACACTAAAGTTTATAAGATAAGGAGAGTTAAGGAACAAAGATAAAAAGTTAAAGTGATAAAAGAATGTTCATAAGACGCTCATAATTGAGCATAAATGGAATCATGCATCATGAACTTGCTTGTATTCCTTATTATGAAGTGTTTATGTGAAATGATTATGGAAAACATTCTGAAAAATGCTTTACGTTAAATGTTTATAAAAAATATTTTTATTTTTTCAAGAAAAGATTTATGAAAGATGTTTTAAGAAAAACGTTTAAGAAATGTTTTATGAAAAATGTTTTGAAAATGTTTAAAGAAAAACGTTTATGAAAAACCGTTTTAAGAAAAAGGTTTTAACGAGAAAAGCTTTTAAAGCATGTGAAAATTATTTGTGAGATTTTGTTTGAACTTACTAAGCGAAAGCTCATAAAATTTTCTTCCCTGTTAGAAGAGCTTGGTGCTATAGAGAACATATGCGAAGATTTGGGTATGGATACCACCATAGTATGTTTCTGTTGCTCAAAGAAAAATGTTTTCCTACTATTTGATATAGTGTTTTCAAAGTTTTAAGAAGATCGGTATTTTAAAAAATGTTTTTAAAGTTTTAAGATATATTTTATGAATTTTTTTACATAACTATAAAGTTAAATTTCAAGCTACAATTCAGTTATGTTTCTTATTAAGTTCTAAGAAACAATATGAAATGTTTTAAAGTCAAGTGTTTAGCAATGTCTCAACTTAAATTATGACTGAAATCGCAATAGTTTTTAAGAACGTTTTAAAAGATGTTTAAAGGAAAAAAAATTTCTAGTATTTTTCTTATTAAGTAAGTAAGGTTAATGTTTAAGTAATGATGTTTAAGAAAGTTAAGTGACTACCTAAAAAGGCGGGTCATCACATAAAGAGAGTAGAAAAACTCTTCAAAAACACACAACATAACCTAGATTTAACTTTCTTATACCCAACATGTATAAACTAAAACTACATTTATACAAATTTACAAAAAATATAACTTAAGCATAATTAAAACTCATTACATACCAACTTCACTGAAAATAAAATCATAAACCATTTCTAAAAAGATCGATTTATCCTTGTATGTATCCACCAAAGTCTCCTCCTTTGTCTAAACTTTTTAGGCTAGTGGTGTTCTAGAGGGTGGGAAAGTAGAAAAGACTAGGGAGAATGAAGCAGGAAGCTTACGAGTTCTTGAAGAAATTATGGAGGAGAAAATTTTCTTTGTCGAAAGAATGAAGAGGAAGGAAGCAAAAATGGGCTCTAGTTGTTGGGGAGTCTATTTATAGATAATTTCTTAAGCTTGGTTAATTTTCTACTTACTTCTAAGTCTTACTTAAAGTGTGTCATACACACTTAAGCATGGAAAAAAAATTGGTCTAATCTTTCTTAGAGTGGGTGCCATTCCTAGTGAGAAAAGGAGGGAACTTTTTTTTTTTTTTTTAAATCATTTCATAGGTCATTACTTTCTTTAATGAATAGTGCAAATTTGCGTTTTTTTTTTAAGAAACACGATCTACTTTTTAAGGGGATTTTGTTGACTTTTTGGATATTTTGTCTCCAAGTTTCTCCTAAAGCAAATAAAATTTCATCTAGTTGAGGAAAACTAACTATCACGAGATTTTTGGTTTTGTCAAGTTTGATTAATGCAGTCTAAAACTAATTTCAGTATAAATCAATACCACTAAAAATTTTAGATCGTGTAAAAACTAAATTGTTTTTAATCTTAAATTTATTCCTTGACTACATAAACATAATTTTGACATTTTCTACACTCTACCTTGGGATTGGCGTATCTTTGACAATGTCAATCCCCAAATTCGGATAGCATTTCACCAAAAATGGTAATCACGTAACTTCGATTTTTAACTAATAAGAAATTAAGGATTTTCTATGTGTTAGAATATTTCTGGATACACTACTAACACCGTACCACACTTGAAAATCCTTATAATTTAAATTCTCAAAATATTTATGGATTGAAATTTCTTCCATTTTAAATTGCGGTAAAAATTATCAATCAAATTATTTAATCATAAAAGTTAATAAATTTAACTTTAATATTTTCTATAAAATTTTGGAATATTTATATTAATTCTTTAAATCTTTCAATCATGACATTTACACGATATTTTTCAAGAAAATCCTTAACTTAAATACGTAAATCATATTATTTAGATTCTAAGATTTTCTCGATTATTATACTAATTTACTTTAAATCATAGAATCATGGAATTGCATAAATCTTTGCATAAAATAAACTGTTCGGGTGTTTTAAGAAAATCCTTGACTCGTATTCTTAGATTCTATCAGCATAATCGATCAAATACTTAATTACTATACTAAAATCTATACTCATAAGCTATAAACTCATGCTTCTTATGAACTTAATGGTGTAATTATGGAAAAAATCCTTGTTTATTAATTACTTGGATTTTTCCGGGTATTATAGATTAACATCTTAGAAAACTTAGCTTGCCTTATACAGTATCGGCTTAATCTTTAGGCAGGTTAAGCAATGGCTTTGGGCCCCTAAATTTAGAAGAGCTCAAAATTTTTCCTAAAAAATAGATTGTACGTGAATTATTCCTAGTTTAAAAATTAAAAGCAAATTATTTTTTATTATCATTGCTTAATTTAGTGATTCATATTAGATCCAAAGAACATGAATTTTCAATCGTATTTTCAATCCAATTAAAGTCCTCACAATTTTTATTATGATAATTAATCTTGTTATATTTTGAGAATTTATTATGAACAAATAAAAGGTCATGTGAATCATAAAATTAGACTGCTTATTTTCATACCTTTATCCCACTAAAGATTCACCTTGCAAATTTGTTGTTAACGAGCGTAGTGAGATTAATGTTAGTGTCAACCAAGTTTTTTGATCATTGAATCTTCAAACAGATTCTCATCCTAGACCGTTTTGGGTAAATTGGATAGGGAAAGTATTTTTTGAAGTCATTTGAAATATGTCTATTACCTCATCGATTTGGTCCACATGAGCTATATTCATATTTTGTTAGGACTTCCTTGGGCTGGGCTGATAATCATGATGTGAGAGTCCATATGTTTTTAAGACATCAAGTGAAATCTTAATCTTCAACATACCAAATTAAAAACAAAACCATGTGAGTCTAGCCTATAGTCTTCCTTCGTCTAGTTTCTAGTGAGCCAAGGCCATCTCTTGAGACTAATAACACAAAAAGGGTTAATGCAAATATGGCGTAATTATTATTTTAGAATTAAAACATAGCCCTGATTTGTGAATACTACATATGGCTCAAAATAATATCATTTAAATAATTAATGTAATTATATACTCTGTAAACATGACTATTTTTACAATATTTTGAAAATTTTGTTGGATTTAAATTTCACTACAATAACTTTTCTATGTAGTGTGATTTTTTTTTTCTGCGTTTTATTCTTCAAAATAATGGGCTAATGGTCTAGTCTTTTTACTTTTCATTAAACTTATTGCTAATTAATACTATTATGGATACTCTGCTAATAAGAAACAAAATTGTTATTTTTATTACAAATATTTTTGTCACAATCCAAACCCAGAGCAATGACTATCAAGATTTAAAATAGATTTATTAAATTGAATGGATTTTATTAAAGAGTATCTAAAGAATAAAAATTGATACCAAATAAATAATATTTGAATGCATATTCCGGAGTCTCTCAAATTCAATAATTACACAATAGTCTTTCTACAATAACATTTTACAAAAATGCATATAGAACTCGAGATCATGATCGAACATCACAGCCATAATTACATAGTAATTGTCATAATGATGTCACATTTTAGAATATTTCAGTGTATTATTGATGCTTCTCACGGATGGGCTTCCCATGAAATTAGTCATTCATTCTTCAAGTAAAGGAAAAAAAAAAAAAAACTTGGTGTGGATCCATTTCTAGATATTCTAAGGAAATTCTATATTAGGATATAAAAAATATCTTCCATCTTATGCAATCTAAACTGCAGCGCCTTAAGGAACATATGTTTTATTTGTAATTGATGACATTTTAGAATAAGTAAATATATATTAACACAAATGTTTTATGTGTTAATAATGGTTCTCATATTGTTTTTATTATAATAATTAAAGCACTTAAGTAAACATGTGATCCGTTGCTATTATGTCTAGGGATTGGACATATACAAAGTTTATATGTGGTATAAACACGATACCAAGATTAATAGTCCAAATTATATAGTCTGCAATTAGTTAGGCACTGTATACATTACAAGACTGTAGTAAAGATCTACATCAAATTAGGATTGACTCCATGGTAGACACTTGGTGTGGTAGACCTAGTGGTGGTCGCACATTGGACTAGATCTAAAATGTAATTGATTTAACTTAAATCAATTCATTTTGATAATCATCCACGTGTAATTTTAATCTTAAAGTAGATTCATAACTCTATGTTTGTGGCTTGTATATTTTGATATGCCAAAGACGAGTTTTGATAAACGAAGGCTCCATTTTTGCTATGTTTGGAGATGTAACTTATTTTCGATGTAAAGACTAATCCACGGACAAAAAAGCTATAGCTTTCTAATAAAGAGTTAATGTTATCCTCCCAAAAACATTACTTGGAGAATTGGAAATGAATAGGGCCTTGGTCATTGATGAACATATTGTAATCAAAATGATTTTTCTATACGTTTTTGTTATAAATGGAATTTACCAAATAAGTGAAAATAATGAAACTTTGAGATAAAATTTTGATGTCTGTAATTCTCACATGCAAATATGGCTAACAATTGTCACGCCCCGGAGTACGGGAGGTGACGTGGCGGATTATTTAAATTAATTAAAAGGGAATCTAATTAAAAAATCAAGAGTTTAAGGGTTTGAGTTAAATATAAAATGTAAAAATTTAAAGAAAACCATTGCATGAATAATTAATATAAAAGAATAAACATAGCAAGTATGAGTTCCACAAACCCACAACTTGTGCACACACGTGGTACTGACAATATCATAAATACAATCATAGTTCAAGTACAAATAGAGTTAAGATCTTACATGCCTTGATTTAAGTAATACAAATAAATTTACTAATCCCTCTATTGCTCCTAGGTCCTGTCCGTTGAATCTTCTCTAAACCTAAATGGAAAACCACCTAGAGGGGGGGGGGGGGGGGGGGGATTTAAAATAATGAAACATGAGCGAAAGGCTCAGTAGGACTATGTTTTATAAAATAATTTAATTTAAAGAAACATTTCATTATTCAGGAATTATTTAAAAGAAACCTTAAATAAATAAATTTGACCCAGAACAGTTTACCCGTATAACCAATAATATCATTTTCTTTTCCTAAGCAAACCATAATAATATCACCACCGTAGTGGCCCAGTTGGGTTTCGGGACCTGCCCTCAAGGTCGATCGCTACACGACCTGATCTCTGATATGGCATCATGCCTATGTGTTTATTATCATCATCATTCAAAACCCAATTACCGAGTGTTGTCATTTACATTCATTATGAAGTCCATTTCAGTTCACGGTATATTAAAATATAACCGATAAATTCATTTTCAAACAACCGTTGAAAACATTTTAATAGAAATCATTTTTAAAGCCAAAATCATTTTGAAACTAGGCTACCAAGGAAATGGGGTAGAAGTCCTATCTCAATACTCGTGCCGGTGCCCCACACCGTAATCCCGGTCCGCTATCCATTAGCTCCGCGGAACCACGAATGATCCTAGATACAAACTAGGTTGATCAATATCTAGTTCGAGACATTCTATATTACTAAAGCATTTCATGATGTCCTAGTGTGCCATTTATATCTTTAAAATCATTCTATAAGGTTGGAATTTAAATCGGGGTTCAAAACAGTGAAAACGGATGAAAAATCACAAAATTCACCATGCTCGGTCGCCCTGCCGGATTACCTGCTTCTGCCGGACTCCCTGCTTCGGCCGGCCGGAAGCCAAGTTCGGTCGGCCGAACATTCCCAGGTTTGGCCTGCCTAGAGAGATGAACACCGGCTTGCCGATCCCTTGGTCCGGCCTGTCGAACTGGGAAAACCCAGAAATTCAGCCACGGGTTCTTCGATCCCTAAAATCCAAATCTTGATTCTAACCTGTTTTTCTCAAATCCCAAGCATGGAAAACAATCATAGTTGATAGAAAAACATACTAGAACACATTTGAACTGATTTAAACAAGATTTAAACTCAAAAATCTCAAAAATCTGAAAATGAGAAAATGGAGAGAAAAATGAAAAATCTTAAATCCAATCCGTTTTTTCTTCAATCTAAGCTTAGATTCTAATTGTTCTAAGTTCATTTAACTCATATCAAAGGTTTTCTAAGCTCAAGCAAACCTAGATTTCAAAAATGCACAAAATTAAAAATTTTGTAAAAAGTTTAGAAATTTCAAAACTAACATTGAATCGAAGCTTTAAATCCACGTTTTCGGTTACCAAATCACGTCCCCGAGCTTTCTCCTTGCTAACCCGAAGCTTGGATTCAAATTTGATTCAAAAATTTGTGAGAGAAGTAGAGAGAGAAGAGAGAAGCCGAGAGAGAGTCATGGGAGAGAGAGGAGAGAGTGAGAGCTGAGAGAGTGAAGAGAGAGAGGGAGAGAAAGAGAATAAATAGAGAAAAACGGTGGGCGGTTTTACTGTGCGAAAACCATATGCCGCCCACGGTATTGTAAAACGGAATATTTTTAACATTTTACAAATTGTTGTGTTTTTAAAACTCAAAACATCATTTTAAACAATAAGAAATCATTTGAATTCATCAAATTAACAAAACAACCAAAAATTCAAAATCCAACCAAGTAATCAAATTAATGTTGAAACATTAATTATGGCACACTAATTCATCATTTTACATTACAATAACATTAAATAAATTTCAGGGTGTTGCAACAATAACATGTTTGCGTTATATTATAATTATTATTGGGATGCCTTGTTCTTATTAATTTGATTTTTTTAAGTTATTTTGTGCAGTGCAAAGGTTTGATTTCTTCGACCAAGAAGCTCGATGTGCTAGAATAAATAAGTTCTATAATTTTGCTTTAGTAAATTATATTCTCTATCCCATTCTAATTGTTTAAAATTTCGTTGAATTGTTCTACAAGTTTAAGATTAGTTACTTTTTACTTTTATCATACTGTATATTATTTAAAAGTTCTGTAGGTTAATATACATATAGCGTTATTAATTTTTTTATTCTATAATTACATTTATGTATATTAATTGAAAAAGAAAAAGGAAAGAACCTGATGTTAAGGCGGTTACCACATGGACTTTGTTCACTTCTTTGTTGTGTAAATATGTCTCTATATTATCTTGGTTAGCGGTAATATTCTAAACCCTTCACTTTGCATCTTTATTATCTTCTCTTTAAAAAAAATAAAATGAAAACCACCAACGAGAAATTAGTTTTAAACCTTTCCTCATAGTTTCGTTTGCTCTTCTCCGCTAGCTTGATCACACAGAATCACACATAAACATTTATAACACATATATATTTGGTTGAAGTAGACCATATCATCTTCTTCACTCTTTTGCTTGATGATAGTTTGTCACGCCCCGGAGTACGGGAGGTGACGTGACGGATTATTTAGATTAATTAAAAGAGAATTTAATTAAAACCAATGGTTTAAGGATTAAATTAAGTGAGAAATAAGAAGATTTCCACCACATTTTTATAAAAGAATTTATAAATATTAAGCAAGTAATAAAAATTAATAAAGAACTGCGAGTATGGGTTCCACAACCCACAACTTGTGCACACACATGGTTCTGACAATATCATAAATACAATTACAGTCCAGGTACAAATAAAGTTAAGTCTTACATGCCTTGATTAAATAATACAAAATATAAATCAATCCTCCTATTGCTCCTGAGCTCGGTCCGAAGAATCCTCTCCAAACCTAAATGGGAAACCACCTAGAGGGGGGGAATTTAAAACAATAAAACGTGAGCGAAAGGCTCAGTAGGACTATGTTTTATAAAATGATTTAATTTGAAGAAACATTTCATTGACAGGAGTACTCAAAAGAAACCTTAAATAAATAAATGAATAATTTGAGTAGAACCGTCCTGACTCAGAACAGTCTACTCGCATAATTAGAAATACCATTTTTCTTTTCCTAGGCAAACCATGATATCACCACCGTAGTGGCCCAGCTGGGTTTCGGGACCTGCCCCCAAGGTCGATCGCTACACGACCCGATCTCTGATATGGCATCATGCCTCTGTGTTTATTATCATTATCATTCAAAACCCAATTACCGAGTGTTGTCAATTACATTCATTATGCAGTTCATTTCAGATCACGGTATATTAAAAATATAACCGATAAATCCATTTTCAAACAACCGTTGAAAACATTTTGATAGAAATCATTTTCAAAGCCAAATCATTTCAAAACCAGGCTACCAAAGAAATAGGATAGAAGTCCTACCTCAATACTCGTGCCGGTGCCCCACACCGTAATCCCGGTCCGCTATACGTTAGCTCCACGGAACCACTGAACGATCCTAATACAAACTAAGTTGATCAATATCTAGTTCGAGACTTTCCATGTTACTAAATCATTTCATGATGTCCTAGTGTGCCATTTGTATCTTTAAAATCATTCTATAAGGTTGGGATTTAAATCAGGGTTCAAAACAGTGAAAACGGGTAAAAATCACAAAATTTTCCATGCCTCGGTCGGCCTGCCGGACTCCCTGCTTCGGCAGCCGAACTGCACAGTTCGGCCTGCCGGAAGCAAAGTCCGGTCGGCCGAACACTTCCCCAGGTTCGGCCTGCTGGTCGGAAGAACACCGGCCTGCCGATTCCTCACTCCAGCCAGCCAAACACACAGTTCGGCCTGCCGAACACACAGTTCGGCCTACCGAACTGGGAAAATCCAGAAATCCCAGCCACGGGTTTCTCGATCCCCAAAATTCAAATCTTGATTCTAACCTGTTTTTCTCAAATCCCAGGCATGAAAAACAATCATAGTTGATAGAAAAACATACTAGAACATGTTTGGACTCATTTAAACAAGATTTAAACTCGAAATCCTCAAAAATCCAAAAATGAGAAAATGAGGAGAAAAATGAAAAATCTTAAATTCGATCTGTTTTTCTTCAATCTAGGCTTAGATTCTAGTTGTTCTAAGTTCATTTAACTCAAATCCACGGTTTTCTAAGCTTAAACAAACCCAGATTTCAAAAATGCTCAAAATTGAAAATTTTGTAAAAAGTTTAGAAACTTCAAATCTATCCTCGAATCGAAGCTTCAATCCGCGTTCTCGGTTGCTAAATCACGTCCCTGAGCCTCCTCCTTGCTATCCCGAAGCTTGGATTCAAAATGGGGTTTAAAATTTGAGAGAGATGTAGAGAGAGAGAGAGAGGGTGCCGAGAGAGATCAAGAGGAAGAGAGAGAGAGGTGGCCGTGAGAGTGAGGAGAGAGAGAGAGAGGAAGGAAATAAATAAAGAAAATCGGTGGGCGGTTTTACTGTGCGAAAACCATGTGCCACCCACGGTTTTGTAAAACGGAGTATTTTTAACATTTTACAAATTGTTATGTTTTAAAACTCAAAACATCATTTTAAAACAATAAGAAATCATTTGAACGCATCAATTTAACAAAACAACCAAAAATTCAAAATCCAACCAAATAATCTAATTAATGTTAATACGTTAATTATGGCACACTAATTCATCATTTATATTTCATTAACATTAAATAAATTTTGGGGCGTTACAACTCTCCACCCCTAAAAGAAATTCCGCCCTCGAAATTTACAACTCATCTCAAAAAAAAAACAAATGCGGATACAATTCCCGCATACTCGACTCTAGCTCCCAAGTGGCTTCATCAACCCCATAATGCTGCCACACGACCTTTACCAACGGTATCTCACGACGACACAAGCTAATCACTTTCGGTCGATAATCTGAGTCGACACTTCTTCGTACGTCGTATCTTCCTGAACCTGCACATCGCGAAACGAAACTATCTTACCCTGCTCAGGTGGACACTTCGTAAGCATCGACACATGAAACACATCGTGAACATGAAAAAGTTTCGGGCGGAAGATCAAGCCGATAAGCGACCACACCAACACGCTGAGTGATCTCGAACGGCCCAATATACCTCGGTGCGAGCTTTCCACTCACTCCGAACCGCATAGTTCCCTTACGAAGCGATACCCTCAAGAGAACGAAATCTCCAACCGCGAACTCTAAGGGTCTACGTCTCCTATCCGCGTAGCTCTTCTGTCGACTCTGAGCTGCCCTCAACCGATCTCGAATCACCGTGACTTTCTCGTTGCTATCGCGAATCTCATCCGGCCCAAGAATAACCCTGTCTTCCAGCTCGGCCCAGCACACAGGTGACCGACACGGTTGCCCATACAACGCCTCAAACGGTGCCATACCGATACTCGCTTGATAACTATTGTTGTACGCGAACTCCACCAAATGCAAACATTGCTTCCAACTCCCGCCGAAGTCCAACGCATAAGCTCGCAACATATCCTCGAGAACCTGAATAACCCGCTCAGACTGCCTATTAGTCTGAGGATGAAACACCGTACTGAAGTTCAAATCTGTACCTAAAGCCTCCTGAAAACTCCTCCAGTACTTAGCATTAAACCTGGTGTCTCGATCAAAGGTGATGGACAAAGGAACTCCATGCAACCTCACAATGTTCTGCATATACAATTCCTCGAGAACCTTCCTAGAACACGTCGACCTAAACGGAATAAAATGCGCCGATTTCATCAACCTGTCGACCACAACCCAAACTGCATCGTGCCGCTGCTCCTTCCTCGGCAAACCTGTGAGAAAATCCATCGTCACATGCTCCCATTTCCACCCTAGAATAGGAAGCGGCTGAAGCTGACCTGCAGGCTTCTGATGCTCGGCTTTCACCTGAAGACACGTCGAACACTTGGCCACATACTCGTGAACATCTTTCTTCATACCTCTCCACCAATACTGCCTCTTCAAATCACGATACATCTTGGTGCTCCCCGGATGAATAGCGAACTGAGACCTATGGGTTTCGTCTAGAACGGCTTTCATCACCTCGGCGATAACTGGAACTGCAAGACGCTCCCAGAAGTACAACGATCCATCTTCATGCATGCTCCATTCCTCGAACTGCTCTCCATTCTGAATCCGCGACCAAATCCCCTGCAAATGTCGATCCTGCCACTGACTTTGCTTCACCATCCGAACCAGAGCTGGAGTCGCTTCTACATGATACACCGAAACTCGATCACAGTCTTCATGATACCGTAGCCGATACTCACTCACTGTCGCATCCCTGCTCCAGTCCTCAAAAATCAAACAAGCGAGAATCCCTGAAGACTTCCTGCTAAGCGCATCCGCGACCACATTAGCTTTCCCGGGATGATACTGCAACGCAAAATCATAATCCTCCATATACTCGATCCACCTATGCTACCTCAAGTTAAGATCCCTCTGAGTGAACAGATACCTCAAACTCTTGTGATCGGAGAAGACCTGAAACGATGCTCCATACAGATAACACCTCTAAATCTTCAGCGCGTAGATCACCGCCGCAAGCTCTAAATCATGAGTAGGATAATTCCGCTCGTGAGGTCGTAGCTGTCTCGATCCGTACGCAACCACACGTCCATGTTGCATCAACATGCATCCAAGTCCGCGCCCTGAAGCATCCGTATAAACCTCATACGGCTCGTCACTGCTAGGAATAACCAACACTGGAGCTAAAGTCAACCGGTTCTTCAATTCCTGAAAAGCGAGCTCAAAATCTTCATTCCACTCAAACCTGACATTTTTCTTGATCAATCTCATCAACGGAGCTGCAATCTTCGAAAAATCCTTTACAAATTTCCTGTAATATCCAGCAAGACCCAAGAAGTTGCGAATCTCCGCTACATTCCTTGGTCGTTCCCATTCCAAAATAGCCTTAATCTTGGACGGATCTATAGAAATACCATGCTCCGAGATGACATGACCCAAAAACTTGACCTTAGTCAACCAGAACTCACACTTTTCCCTCTTAGCATACAACTGGTGCTCCTGCAGAGTCTGAAGCACGATCCGAAGATGCTGCTCATGCTCCTCCCAAGTCTTAGAATACACAAGAATATCATCAATGAACATGATCACGAACTGATCCAGATACGGCCTAAATATCCTGTTCATCAAATCCATAAAAGCTGTCGGAGCATTCGTCAACCCAAACGACATAACCAGGAACTCAAAGTGCCCATACCGAGTCCTAAAAGCTGTCTTAGGAATATCCTCTTCCTTGATCCTGAGCTGATGATAACCTGACCGCAAATCGATCTTCGAGAAGTACCGCGAACCTCCCGACTAATCAAACAACTCATCAATCCTAGGCAAGGGATACTTATTCTTCACCGTAACACGATTCAGTTGCTGATAATCCACACATAACCTGAGAGTCCCATCGTGCTTCTTAGCAAACAAAATCGGTGCTCCCCACAGAGATGTGCTGTTCCGAATATACCCTTTATTAGCAAGCTCCTGAAGTTGCTTCCTCAATTCCTTCATTTCTGCCGGCGCCATCCGATAAGGTGCCATAGAAATCGATGATGTCCCTGGAAACAACTCGATACCAAACTCAATCTCCCGATGCGGTGGTAATCCTGATAACTCGTCGGGGAAAACATCCTCGAACTCATCAACCACCGAAATCGCTACACTGCCACTCAAAACATAGGGCTCGCAATCCAGGTTGGCAAGAAAAGCACAACAACCTAGATTCCTTCACCCTCCTAGACAAGACTTCATGAGACGCTCACTCATTAACCAATCACCACCACCCTGGTAAGTGATCACCGTCCCCCTATCAGACACTAGGGTCACTTTTCTAAGTTGGCAGTCCACGACTACACTATACCTGGACAACCAGTCCATCCCTAGAATTACATCATAGGAGCTCATGGGGAGTATAATCAAATCACTTTTCAAATTCTCATCTCCAATCTTTATCTTACAGGATTTACACATACAATTTACACATATCCGCCCCAAGGGAGAAGTTATAACTAGGGGTTCATTAAACTCTTCTACGTCTAATCCCAAGGCATGTACAAAAGAACTCGACATGAGAGAATGAGAGGCACCGGTATAGAACAAAACACGAGCTAAAGATCTAGAAACCAAGATCATATCATCGACAACTGCGTTATCAGTCTAAGAATCTGACCCTCCAGATGCCATTGCATGAACCTGCACTGGCGCCTTCCCTTTTCCTCTACCGACATTACTGGGTCCTGGATTACTCGGTCGATGCTGCTGAGATGGAGACGACTGCACACTACCTGTACTCGATGCTCGATACTGAGGAACACTGCGCTGAAAATGCTGCGGCTTGTTGCCCCCGTGCCGGATATGAGAATTACTGAGGAAAGAACTGCGGATACTGTAACTGCGGGTACTGCGGAGGCGGAGGTAGGGTCTGAGGCTGAGGCTGAGACTGACGACTGGCATCCTCCTTGATCTGAGATCCAAGACGAGCACTCATGATCAGGCAATTCCTCTTGATGTGTCCGGGCTGCTGACAGAAATGACAATGAAAGCTGTAGGGATTGCTGCGCCCACTGCCAGATGAACTGCTGCTGCCACTGGTCACACCGCCTTGCTTGCCCTTCCCCGGAGCTGGACGACTACTGGTGCTCTTCCTGCCACTCCTCTACGGTCCTCCTGAAGCCTTGGCTCGGTCCTCACAATACTGCACATAATCATTTTCCACAGAGATCGCCGATGACACAAGCTCTTCGAAACTCCTAAGCCGTAGAGCAACCAACTGCCGCCGAATAGGAGCCTTGAGTCCTTCCTGAAAATTAATACACTTTTCACGCTCTGATGCCACCGTTGATGGAGCAAACCTAGCTAACTCATTAAACTTTGCCTCATACTCCCGAACTGACAACTCACCCTACTGCAACTGGTAGAACTCAACTGCCTTCTGATCTCTATACCCCTGCAGAAAATACCGATCATAAAACAGCTCCTCGAACCTGTCCCAACTAATATCGCCACCGCGCTCCAGATGCTTAGTCTGTTTCCACCAGGTGTTAGCGCCACCCTCGAGCTTATACGCAGCAAACTCCACACGATACTCCTTAGGCACACCAAGAGTATCCAAATGCTTCAAAATCGAATCCAGCCAATACTCTGCTAACTGCGGATCTCCATTGCCATCAAAAGTCAGAATAGACGCCCGTCGAAATTCCTTAAAGAACACATGCCACTACCAACACTAGAGTCTTTCGGTCTAGCCCTGGCTGCCATCTGTCGGAAAGCCGCAAACATAGACCTCATCATGCTCTCATCATTTTCGAACTCGACGTCAGCTGTCGAACGACGTCTAGGTGCCATTCTCTCACTTCTGAAAACAAAATTTGGACTGTCAGAGGTATTTCATTGTCAAACCTATGTGTGCACAATTCCCAAGGTTCATAACCTTGAGCTCTGATACCATTCTGTCACGCCCCGAAGTACGGGAGGTGATGTGGCAGATTATTTAGATTAATTAAAAGAGAATTTAATTAAAACCAATGGTTTAAGGATTAAATTATGTGAGAAATAAGAAGATTTCCATCACATTTTTATAAAAGAATTTATAAATATTGAACAAGTAATAAAAATTAATAAAGAACTGCGAGTATGGGTTCCACAACCCACAACTTGTGCACACACATGGTTATGACAATATCATAAATACAATTACAGTCCAGGTACAAATAAAGTTAAGTCTTACATGCCTTGATTAAATAATACAAAATATAAATCAATCCTCCTATTGCTCCTGAGCTCGGTCCGAAGAATCCTCTCCAAACCTAAATGGGAAACCACCTAGAGGGGGGGGGGGGGGGGGAGAATCTAAAACAATAAAACGTGAGCGAAAGGCTCAGTAGGACTATGTTTTATAAAATGATTTAATTTGAAGAAATATTTCATTGACAGGAGTACTCAAAAGAAACCTTAAATAAATAAATGAATAAATAAATGAATAATTTGAGTAGAACCGTCCTGACTCAGAACAGTCTACTCGCATAATTAGAAATACCATTTTTCTTTTCCTAGGCAAACCATGATATCACCACCGTAGTGGCCCAACTGGGTTTCGGGACCTGCCCCCAAGGTCGATCGCTACACGACCCGATCTCTGATATGGCATCATGCCTCTGTGTTTATTATCATTATCATTCAAAACCCAATTACCGAGTGTTGTCAATTACATTCATTATGAAGTTCATTTCAGATCACGGTATATTAAAAATATAACCGATAAATCCATTTTCAAACAACCATTGAAAACATTTTGATAGAAATCATTTTCAAAGCCAAATCATTTCAAAACCAGGCTACCAAAGAAATAGGATAGAAGTCCTACCTCAATACTCGTGCCGGTGCCCCACACCGTAATCCCGGTTTGCTATACGTTAGCTCCACGGAACCACGAATGATCCTAGATACAAACTAAGTCAATCAATATCTAGTTCGAGACTTTCCATGTTACTAAATCATTTCATGATGTCCTAGTGTGCCATTTGTATCTTTAAAATCATTCTATAAGGTTGGGATTTAAATCAGGGTTCAAAACAGTGAAAACGGGTAAAAATCACAAAATTTTCCATGTCTCGGTCGGCCTGCCGGACTCCCTGCTTCGGCCGACCGAACTGCACAGTTTGGCCTGCCGGAAGCAAAGTCCGGTCGGCCGAACACTTCCCCAGGTTCGGCCTGCCGGTCGGAAGAACACTGGCCTGCCGATTCCTCACTCCGGCCTGCCGAACACACAGTTCGGCCTGCCGAACTAGGAAAATCCAGAAATCTCAGCCACGGGTTTCTCGATCCCCAAAATTCAAATCTTGATTCTAACCTGTTTTTCTCAAATCCCAGGCATGAAAAACAATCATAGTTGATAGAAAAACATACTAGAACATGTTTGGACTCATTTAAACAAGATTTAAACTCGAAATCCTCAAAAATCCAAAAATGAGAAAATGAGGAGAAAAATGAAAAATCTTGAATTCGATCCATTTTTCTTCAATCTAGGCTTAGATTCTAGTTGTTCTAAGTTCATTTAACTCAAATCCACGGTTTTCTAAGCTTAAACAAACCCATATTTCAAAAATGCTCAAAATTGAAAATTTTGTAAAAAGTTTAGAAATTTCAAATCTAACCTCAAATCGAAGCTTCAATCCGCGTTCTCGGTTGCTAAATCACGTCCCCGAGCCTCCTCCTTGCTATCCCGAAGCTTGGATTCGAAATGGGGTTTAAAATTTGAGAGAGATGTTGAGAGAGAGAGAGGGTGCCGAGAGAGATCAAGAGGAAGAGAGAGAGAGGTGGCCGTGAGAGTGAGGAGAGACAGAGAGAGGAAGGAAATAAATAGAGAAAATCAGTGGGCGGTTTTACTGTGCGAAAACCATGTGCCGCCCACGGTTTTGTAAAACGGAGTATTTTTAACATTTTACAAATTATTATGTTTTAAAACTCAAAACATCATTTTAAAACAATAAGAAATCATTTGAACGCATCAATTTAACAAAACAACCAAAAATTCAAAATCCAACCAAATAATCTAATTAATGTTAAAACGTTAATTATGGCACACTAATTCATCATTTATATTTCATTAACATTAAATAAATTTCGGAGCGTTACATAGTTGTGGGTAAGTTTATTATCTTCATACATACATAGCAATTGTTTTTGTTAACGTAAAATCATAAATTGATAGTTAGAATATCATACTTAGTTGTTCATATATTGAGGAACTCACGTGTGATTGGTTTAATTAAGTACTATTTATGTGCAGACAAGATTGGTTAAATTTTATGCGTACGTATCTAAGGTGAATTTCGTATCTATACATGTTTTGATGGCTAACAACCAAAGTTCTAGAAGGATAACTTTGTTTACACTAAATATATATAGGCTTTCTAGTTTCAATAATATTACAAAGATACAAATTATACTCTATGTAATAGGTTCTTTAGTATGAGATTTTAAAATTATATTTAAGTAGAGAGTGAATGATTTATGCTTGCACGTGTAGAATATTATTGTTGTACTATGTTTGAATGTTTGAAACCTGAACTAGAGATCTAGTTCTCAGTGATTTTATATTAAGTAGATTTTCTTAAATTTTAAGGAAATGAAATATTTTCTTACTACTAATTAGCATGTTATATGTTATTTTTGCGTCTCCACGAGAAGCCAATATGATTTTGATATTTTTGTAATAGAATTTCTATCTTCTTAATACTTGCCTTAAGAAACTGAGTATAATGGCGATTGTTATAAATAATAGGCATTTCATCTAGCTCATTAAAGACATTGACGGCTTCCACTAATTACCATTTGTTTCGACACGAGTTAAGTAGAAATTTATTTCAACTGCATCACAAGATAAATATTGTAAAATATGTGATTTGCTAGATCATTTACACTCATGACATAATGGCACATGTATAGTTTTCTGATGAAAATCATCATATTATGAGAAAAAGATTGATTGTATGAGTGCTGTGTATTTTGTTTGTACGTTGCCTTAATTAGTTCCGTGGGTTAGATTGGGACTCAAATGATTTCATGGAATAGATTAGGACCATTTTTAGACCTTATTGTAGTTCTTAGGATTAGGGGACTATAATGTCTTACGGGTGGGTTAGATTAAGGCACTATTGGTTGGTGAAGGTTCATTAATATGCATGCATGTTTTATAATAGGCCTCGGCAGGCAACTAATTGTGTATATAACTATGCGTGCATTAAATGTTTTTATGATATGGCAGGTACGATGGAAATTTTATAAGCCCATACGTGATGCCACTACATTGAATTACATATGGGCCGTTTGGTTATATTTTCAAAACAGGTGAAAAAGTTTTTGTTTTGAAAAATAAGAATTTTTTGAAAATTGTGCTAAGAGTATTTTTAAAATTTTTGCCTCAAAAAGCGTACGAAAACATTTTTAAAAATTTTGAGAACATAACCAAATGCCCCCATAGTTTCTACTTACTGGGCATTAGCTCATGTTGTTCTTGTGATGTAGATGAGGGTGAGATCTCAGTAGTGTTGATTTGGTGGTTGACTTACACGCTATTCGTTCTCGTGACTCTGCGTATGGGCACTGCTGACCTTGCATGAGCACACTTTTGTTTAAACATCATATTTTGGTACTTGTAATCGGTGTGGGATTGTTATAGGTATGGTTTAGGTGGCGTTTCATTTTGAGAAGTAAATTTTTATAAATATTTATCGTTGGCTCATCTTTGTAAGAATAGACCCATAGTTGTTTTTTAAATTACAAGATTTGCGAAAACTTCCAAGTTTGCCCACTATCTTGTTAAATAATTATATTGGTTTTCAAGAGATTATATTGGTTTTCAAGAGAATATGACGCCGTCTAGCCTAATTAGTAGGAATGATTAAGTTAAGCTGTCGTTACAAGAGCTTTTGTTTTTAAATGGTTTTATAGACCGTCCATATATATCAAAAAAATAGTTAAAACTAGGAGATACAATTATGTAATTGATCCTATAAAATTACAATCACAACAATAATTTTTCTTTTTATTGTTTTTGGCCTTTTTTTTCCCCTCTCTATTGCTGCTAGCATGTACATTGTGTGACATTTATGCTGTGTTTGGTTGGACGTATGCAAAATAGAAAGGGAGGAGATGTAAAATACCTGAGTGAAGGAAATAAAATGATAGAAGGGATCTGCTATCATATTGTTTGGTAAAAGAGAAAATACATACATATATATATATATATCCAATCTAGCATATGCTACAATAATACACTCGTACAAATAAAAGGCAACGAGTGATTAACGTCAAATAGTAATATGTTTAGCATACCGGTTCCAATAGAAAGCTGAAACGGTTTTGTTTAAGTGCTTTACTTACAAAATTTGAATTTTCTTACAATATTTCTAAGGTCACTTACAAAAATTTGAATTGTTATAATGTTCTTTCTTTTCTAACTTTAGTGTTAAAGCTATCATGATTATTTTGTTCTCACATGAATTCAGTCATTAATTTAAGAACAATCTAATCTCTCTTCAGTTTGTTCCGCCAAAAAGCTACTCTCTTACAACTCAGACCTATTTCCTCTTGTTAATAAACTAAAGAGTGAGACTAGAAGAAGATAAATCAAAATTCATTTTATGATAAGATATATATCATTTTGTAAAAATTTATATAAGAAAGCACAGCTTTTTTTTAAAATACCAAGTGAGTATTGCATAAAATTGTTTTTCAGACACTTTGCCTCACTACCTCAGTTTCGGTCAAGGACTCATTCCATCTCGCGATATGATGGTTTTCATCCCTTCACCTTTTTCCTTTAAAAATTGGTATATAAAAGAGATTTTTCAAGATCTCTAATTTTCTCCCATTTTAAATTAAAGATCCTGTGCATCTCCCGAAAAGACCCCTCAAAATTTGAATATTTTGGGTAAATATCAAATATACACTCCTATGGCAACTAGCGAACGGTTCGTCCGTAACATTTTGATACAATGTAGACGTTTTTTGACCATTTTTCCTACAGATATAACACATTTTCAAGTCAACCATCTGTTAGGTTTGGTACCCTAAAAGTTATAATATTGTACATATTATTAATAAATAAAAAAAGTGACAATTATAATTATTTTGGTTGCTTATACATGTTATGCATACTTTTATAAACATCAAGAAAATTCCATAATTATTTATGTGAGTATAAATTTAGCATATAAATATTATATGCTTAGGGATAAAATTTATAGATAATAATCTAAATAGTCTGTAATAATTAATTAAAGTTTGAGATTTCAATTAAGTATTACAAGTACGATCCAATCTCATTTAGAATGAAATAGTCTTATCCAGGTTATTAATGTAGAGACATTAGATTGAAAGTACTTTATATAAAAATATTATATAAGACTAGACTAGATAAATTATAAATATCTAATAATCATCCGTTACAAATAAAGTATTCAAATTTATCACTATGATGATCATATGTTTGACAGTCTTAATCCTGAGTATTTATTAGACTCCTATTTATGACATTATTTTTTTGACTTGTATGGTAAGATTTGTATAAATACAGACTGTAACTTAGCATGTTGGAAACCTAATGTAATAAATGGCTGGGAATAATATTATATAGATATGGAATCCATTCATTCCTTATGGAAGTTAGAAAAATACTTCTCTTGAGTGATGATTCAAAGTTTGAACAGTAGAGCGCTCGTTTATAATAAGATTATGAATTAACTGTTCATTAGAAAATTATTGGAACTTAAGGATAAAGATACAATAAGAGAGGTAAACGGAAATTGAACCTAACTCTTATTATGAACTATTTATGAAGGACTGACTTATATGTAATAATTATATCAATGGACTACTCGCTAATTTTCTTTGAGTAATTTTCACTATAATCTCAAGAGTTCAATTTCAGGTTTTTAATGGAGTAACACTGAAACTAATAAATTTGGCACATTAATTAAAGAGTTTAATTAATTGTCAAATTTATTAGAGCTTGGGTTATAAGTCTATAGTTCCCCAATGTCACCTCTATAGTACTATATTATTGGTTTTAATGCATAGAATGAATTATACATATTTAATTTGAAATTATTAAATTTTGAATTAATTATTTAACACTTGAGATATTAATGTGATGCAGAAAATGTTTTCTATGACACATAATAATCATATTATGAAAATAGCTTCTGAAGATTACGGAAGCTTTGGAATTAGCAAATAGAGAGAATGGGGTAGTTGGTTAGCATCAGGTATAGGGAAATTCTGTTATGAGGAAACGAATATAGCTAGGACAGGGGGAAAAGGCTACGAGTGATCAGTATTTTTGAGTGATTAGAGCTTTAGCTAGGAGTGCAGAAGGTCCCTCGTAAACCTTCCCATCCTTAGCCTCCATTTTCGTTGTATTGATTGTTTGATCATGAATTTCCAGAAATAAAGACTATAATTCTGCTGCAACATTTCTCTCATTCTGCAATTCATTTATTTCTATACTGCTTACCTGAGTGTGAGAGTTGTTGATCCTATCATGAAACCTGTTCCAGCATCCATAATAAGAGCCCAGAGATTTCCAGCAGAGGCAACGGAGCTGAGAAATAGTCCATGTTCATTGCCCTTGTCTACATGTTGTCGAAGCCTTGTGTCTGCCACGTTGTAGTGAAATAACAGAAGTTTTACTACCACCAAAAGAATGTGTAGCACCAAAAGACTTAAAACTATTAGCATTAAAGCATGCTAGCGAGTAAAGAAGTGAGGCATTGTTTGGATGTGTCAGCTTTAACACTTTTAGCAACATATGTCTCTGCTGTATGTGAGCTTATTTTCAGCACATATGTACATGTAGTACAATAATGATCATCTGTAAATAGTAAGTTGCAGATTTGCAGTTTGGGAAGCATGGGCTTGAAGTGCGAGAACTAAAGTTCTACAGCAAACAATTAAATCAAGTTTAGAAGAACAATGGCTATCATAGGCTTCCAAGGTACATTTATGAACAATATTCACCACCATCCTGCATTTTCCCAAAATTAGATGGCTCGATTGCTTTACCCCGTTTTTGCCAACCTATGTACAAAAAATAAAAAGCAAAGAAATTTTATTTTATATATATATATATCTGTGTGTGTGTAAAAGAATAAGACACCATAGCATGGAACGTCGACAATTTTATACCACCTTAAGAGCTCCCCCTGTTCTAATCGGTCTTAACGGTGCCAATGGTTCCATCAGGCTTTCAAAGAGAGATATCAACTTAGGATAGTTTGGTTTCTTCATCAAACTTCATATTTGTAACAGCTTCAAGAAACTGCTTGAATGGTACTGGACAAAAGCAGCACATCAACTGGGGGGAAATGGCCATCTTTTTCTTACATACAAGAAAACTTTTGTTATCCCCCTCTAGATTTAAACAACAAAGAGTAAGGGAAAAGTTTTATTGGATAAAATGAAACGTATGATGCAAAGTTTTATATCAATGGAACAACAAGTCACCTGATAACCTTGCCAAGGTAACCTCCCTTTTAGGAGAAATATCAATGTGTACGCCAATGATCACTCGAGATCATCACGTCGGCTTCCGGTCCGACCCAAATGTGCATGCACGTTTGCATACCTTATTGTTCCCCCACGAAAAGCAATTAACTCAATATAGGAAAACAGAAATAATAGGATGCATGTTTATATATATATATATATATATATATATATTGTAACGTCCCGAAATTTATTTAGTGTTAATGTAATGTAAATGATGAATTAGTGTGCCATAATTAACGTTTAACTTTAATTAGATTATTTGGTTGGAATTTGAAATTTTGGTTGTTTTGTTAAATTGATGTGTTCAAAAGATTTCTTATTGTTTTAAAGTGATGTTTTGAGTTTTAAAACACAACAATTTGTAAAATGTTAAAAATACTCCGTTTTGCAAAACCGTGGGCGGCACATGGTTTTCGCACAGTAAAACCGCCCACCGATTTTCTCTATTTATTTCCTTTTTCTCTCTCTCCTCACTCTCACGCGTCTCTACCTCTCTCTTCTCTCATCTCTCTCGGCAGCCCTCTCTCTCTCTACATTTCTCTCAAAATTTTTGAACTCCATTTCGAATCCAAGCTTCGGGTTAGCAAGGAGGAAGCTCGGGGACGTGATTCGGCAACCGAGGACGCGGATTGAAGCTTCAATTCGAGGTTAGATTCGAAATTTCTAAACTTTTTCTAAAATTTTCAATTTTGTGTGTTTTTGAAATCTAAGTTTGTTTAAGCTTAGAAAACCTTGGATTTGAGTTAGATGAACTTAGAACAACTAGAATCTAAGCTTAGATTGAAGAAAAACGAATTGAATTTAAGATTTTTCATTTTTCCCCTCATTTTCTCATTTTTGGATTTTTGAGGATTTTGGGTTCAAATCTTGTTTAGTATCGGATGGTGAAGCAAAGTCAGTGGCAGGATCGGCATTTGCAGGGGATTTGGTCGCGGATTCAGAACGGGGAGCAGTTTGAAGAATGGAGCGTGCATGCAGATAGATCGTTGTACTTCCGAGAGCGCCTTGCAGTTCCAGTTATCGCCGAGGTGACGAAAGCCGTTCTAGACGAAGCTCATAGATCTCAGTTCGCTATTCATCTGGGGAGCACCAAGATGTATCGTGATTTGAAGAGGCAGTATTGGTGGAGAGGCATGAAGAAAGATGTTCGCGAGTACGTGGCCAAGTGTTCGACGTGTCTTCAGGTGAAAGCCGAGCATCAGAAGCCTGCAGGTCAGCTTCAGCCGCTTCCTATTCCAGGGTGGAAATGGGAGCATGTGACGATGGATTTCCTCACAGGTTTGTCGAGGACGGAGCAACGGCATGATGCAGTTTGGGTTGTGGTCGATAGGTTGACGAAATTGGCGCATTTCATTCCGTTTAGGTCGACGTGTTCCAGGAAGATTCTCGGGGAGTTGTATATGCAGAACATTGTGAGGTTGCATGGAGTTCCTTTGTCCATCACCTCTGATCGAGACACCAGGTTTAATGCTAAGTACTGGAGGAGTTTTCAAGAGGCTTTGGGTACGGATTTGAACTTCAGTACGGCGTTTCATCCTCAGACTGATGGGCAGTCTGAGCGGGTTATTCAGGTTCTCGAGGATATGTTGCGTGCTTGTGCGTTGGACTTCGGCGGGAATTGGAAGCAATGTTTGCATTTGGCGGAATTCGCGTACAACAATAGTTATCAGGCGAGTATCGGTATGGCACCATTTGAGGCATTGTATGGGCGGCTGTGTCGTTCACCTGTGTGTTGGGCCGAGCCGGAAGATAGAGTTATTCTTGGGCCGGAAGAGATTCGTGATAGCAACAAGAAAGTCACGGTGATTCAGGATCGGTTGAGAGCAACTCAGAGTCGGCAGAAGAGCTACGCGGATAGGAGACTTAGACCCTTAGAGTTCGCGGTTGGAGATTTTGTTCTCTTGAGGGTGTCGCCTCGTAAGGGAACTATGCGGTTCAGAGTGAGTGGGAAGCTCGCGCCGAGGTATATTGGGCCGTTCGAGATCACTCAGCGAGTTGGTGTGGTCGCTTATCGGCTTAATCTTCCTCCCGAACTTTCTCATGTGCACGATGTGTTTCATGTGTCGATGCTTAGGAAATGTCCACCTGGGCAAGATAAGATAGTTTCGTTTTGCGATGTATAGGTTCAGGAAGATACGAGGTACGAAGAAGTGCCGATCCAGATTATCGACCGGAAAGTGATTAGCTTGCGTCGTCATGAAATACCGTTGGTAAAGGTCGTGTGGCAGTATCATGGGGTTGATGAAGCCACTTGGGAGTTAGAGTCGAGTATGCGGGAATTGTATCCGCATTTGTTTTGTTTTTGAAGTGAGTTGTAAATTTCGAGGACGAAATTTCTTTTAGGGGTGGAGAGCTGTAACGTCCCAAAATTTATTTAGTGTTAATGTAATGTAAATGATGAATTAGTGTGCCATAATTAACGTTTAACTTTAATTAGATTATTTGGTTGGAATTTGAAATTTTGGTTGTTTTGTTAAATTGATGTGCTCAAAAGATTTCTTATTGTTTTAAAGTGATGTTTTGAGTTTTAAAACACAACAATTTGTAAAATGTTAAAAATACTCCGTTTTGCAAAACCGTGGGCGGCACATGGTTTTCGCACAGTAAAACCGCCCATCGATTTTCTCTATTTATTTCCTTTTTCTCTCTCTCCTCACTCTCACGCGTCTCTCCCTCTCTCTTCTCTCATCTCTCTCGGCAGCCCTCTCTCTCTCTACATTTCTCTCAAAATTTTTGAACTCCATTTCGAATCCAAGCTTCGGGTTAGCAAGGAGGAAGCTTGGGGACGTGATTCGGCAACCGAGGACGCGGATTGAAGCTTCGATTCGAGGTTAGATTCGAAATTTCTAAACTTTTTCTAAAATTTTCAATTTTGTGTGTTTTTGAAATCTAAGTTTGTTTAAGCTTAGAAAACCTTGGATTTGAGTTAGATGAACTTAGAACAACTAGAATCTAAGCTTAGATTGAAGAAAAACGGATTGAATTCAAGATTTTTCATTTTTCCCCTCATTTTCTCATTTTCGGATTTTTGAGGATTTTGGGTTCAAATCTTGTTTAAATGAGTCCAAACATGTTTTAGTATGTTTTTCTATCAAGTATAATTGTTTTTCATGCCTGGGATTTAAGAAAAACAGGTTAGAACCAAGATTTGGATTTTGGGGATCGAGAAACCCGTGGCTGGGATTTCTGGATTTTCCCAGTTCGGCAGGCCAAACTGTGTGTTCGGCAGGCCGGACTGATAATCGGCAGGCCGGTGTTCTTTCGACCGGCTGGCCGAATCTGGGGAAATGTTCGGCAGGCCGAACCTTGCTTCCGGCAGGCCGAACTGTGCAATTCGGCAGGCCGAAGCAGGGCGTCCGGCAGGCCGACCGAGGCATGGAAAATTTTATGATTTTAACCCGTTTTCACTGTTCTGAACCCTGATTTAAACCCCAACCTTATAGGATGATTTTAAATGTACAAATGGCACACTAGGACATCATGAAATGATTTAGTAACATAGAATGTCTCAAACTAGATATTGATCGACTTAGTTTGTATCTAGGATCGTTCGTGGTTCCGTAGAGCTAACGTATAGCGGACCGGGATTTCGGTGTGGGGCACCGGCACGAGTATTGAGGTAGGACTTCTATCCTATTTCTTTGGTAGCCTGGTTTTGAAATGATTTGGCTTTGAAAATGATTTCTATCGAAATATTTTCAACGGTGTTTGAAAATGAATTTACCGGTTATATTTTAATATACCGTTATTATGAAATGAATTTCATAATAAATGTAATTGACAACACTCGATAATTGGGTTTTGAATGATAATGATAATAAACACATGGGCATGATGCCATATCAGAGATCGGGTCGTGTAGCGATCGACCTTGGGGGTAGGTCCCGAAACCCAGCTGGGCCACTACGGTGGTGATATCATGGTTTGCCTAGGTAAAAGTAAAATGGTGTTTTGATTTGACGAGTAGACTGTTCTGTGTCAGGACGGTTCAACTCAATTTATTTATTTATTGATTTATTTAAGTTTCCTTTGAATAACTTCTAATAATGCTATGTTCCTTTGAGTTAAACTATTTTATAAAATATAGTCCTACTGAGCCTTTCGCTCACGTTTTATCTGTTTTAAATTCCCCCCTTCTAGGTGGTTTCCCCATTTAGGTTTGGAGAAGATTCTTCGGACCGAACTCAGGAGCAATGGGAAAATTTATTTACACTCTGTATTATTAATCAAGGCATGTAAAGATTTAACTTTATTTGTAATTGGACTGTAATTGTATTTATGATATTGTCAGTACTATGTGTGTGCACAAGTTGTGGGTTGTGGAACCCATATTCGCGGTTTTTAATTAATTATTATTAGTTGCTTAATATTTATAAATTCGTTTACCAAATGTGGTGGAAAATCTCTTTATTTCTTACTTAATTGGATTTTTAAACTCTTAATTTTAATTAAATCCTCTTTTAATAAATCTAAATATTCCGCCACGACACATCCCGTACTCCGGGGTGTGACATATATATATATATATATATATATATATATATAATCACAGTAATTACACCTCTGATTATGTTCCATGCCAGAATATGTCAGGCCTTTGATCATATTCAACATGCTGACCAGTCGATGCATCTTTCCATCTAAAAGCTAAAACAGAAACAAGCCAGCAGAATGAGTATTAAGCACTAAAGCCACGAACTTTAAAAATAATAAAAAATAAATAAAAGAAGAAGAAAACAAAACACACACACGCACGCAAGCGCGTGCACACCCCAAAAGAAATAAAAATAAAATAATAAATAAAAACTTGCAATAACCATACAATGGGGATTTTGATCAAAAGTCAAGTGAAAAGGCAGTCACAACGATAAAAATTTTAGAAAATGGAACATACCCAAACCGAGATCAATAAGATATAGCTTCTTCTCATCTGCTGTTCCAGGTTGACCTAGTAAAAAGTTCTCCGGCTTTACATCTCCATGCACGAACCTAGTTTGCAATAGTAAATTTGCAATAATCAATAGTGCATTTGGCTAAAAAGTTATTGCAGTGGAAGGATTGCTGGAAAGAGAGCGAAAGCATGATAGTTACGGGTATTTCTTCCCTTTCATATGAAGTTTCTCAAGAATTGATATTGCATTCACAGCAGTGTAAGCCGCCATATTAGGTGACATCCTGTTTCAGATGTTAACAAAATCGGGACACAGTATCAAAGCGGTGTGTTTTCGAGTAGTACCTATTTTGTGTGCTTGTGGGTAGATATGGTAGGTACGTGCACGAGTTTTCAAGAGAGAGAATTCCAAACGTCCCAAAGACTCGGGCCAAGCATGTCCATGACCTAACACATGCATATACTATTAAGGCACCAAGTTAATTGTTTCCAAATGCATCCTAACAGTAAGAAGCAACATTTCAAACCTCACCACAATGTAGAAATCTCCTTGGCGACACTTGTAATGAACCCATGGAATTCCATAACATCTGTGAAGAGTACAGTTAGACATGGTGCTTTAAGGACTAAACGATGTAATAAGTTTTTGGAGACATTTTATCAATAGAGGGTTCATTTATTATTATTCATATGGCAAATGTTGTCCTCTTTATATTCATTATTGTTGAATATATAATAAACAAACAAAAGTCTTATAATGTCGATCTAAACCTTTTAGATCATGCATATGATTGACACATTATGCAGAAAACATGAAAATTAAAAGTGATAGTGTAAATGATAGGATCCGCAATCGAGGGAATAAAGTTGGGCACTTTATTCATGTTAAGATTGTTATGTTGTCTATATCCTTACAGGAGATGACTTGTCTTAGTCATTGGAGTGGGACTCCGTGAGTAGAAACATTCGTATATTGTCATAGGTGACCGGTATATTAGATCAGGATAAAAAATGAATTGATTTGATTAATAATTCCATTTGTTCAATCAATTCACTTTTGGACAATCATATGTGTGATGTCTTAATCTTGAAATGAACAATGGGTTAGTTTTTTTGACTTATATCTTTTGATGTATCAAAGGGTGACATCCTGATTTGATGATGGTATACATACCGGTATGTTGGAGACATGACTCTTGGTTAACGTAGACTCGTTGTTCATAGATATAGAATTTATAGCTCTTTTGTAAAGTTAATGATATTCTCTTATAGGCATTATCTTGTAATTTGAAGACTAAAGTGCTCAACCATTTCAATACATAAGTATAACCGAATAGTATACTATTTATGAATAGTAAGTATTTCAATGGTGAGATAATGGAAAGTAAGATAAAAATAATCTGGAATGTAAAATAGAATTTATCCTTAAGCAAATTATGAATATCCTATGGGAATGTTACATATTATGATATGTCATGAATGATTAGCTTACTGAAGCTTTGTAATTTTATATAGTTTGAGAGTGCCTCTCTAAGATTTTAGTGGAGTAGCGTTAGAGTTGATAATTATAATATATATATATATATATGTGTGTGATATGTTATTTTATAATTATAGGAGCTTGATCTATATATGTCCATTGGGTTCCTTTTGCTAGCTCACAATAAATCATGTAATGATACGGTGTATTTTTCATACATATTGGTGACTTATGTTAATTATCAGATTGGCTGAAGTTCGATAAGTGTATATTTAATAATTCATGTTAGCTTATTAGTTAAATTAATATTGTGAATTAATTCAAGATAAACATGTTAAATTATTTGGATAATATTTTATTTACTATTGGATTATCTATTTATGACTGTTTTAATATGATAACTTTTTTATTGGGTTATTTGAATTAAAGCTAAGGCTCTATCTAAGATTCCTATGTGAAAATAAGATATTCTAAGATCTCTAGATTATCACACATTCGATAGGCTGGTGGCCTAGTTCGGTAGGCCGGTGTAGTTAGTTCGGCAAGTTGGTGGACCTAGTTCTGTTAGACATATATGCCCTAAGAAGTAAAATGTTGTAACATATTTTTGGAGACATTTTATCAATAAAGAATTTATTTATTGTTCATGTACCAAATGTTGTCCTCTTTACATTCATATTTGTTAAATGTATGATTAGCAAACAAAAGTCTGAGACTGTCAGTCTAAGCCTTTGAGAATCAGGCATATGAAGGACAAATTATGCGGAAGACATGATTCTAAAGGTGAGGTTTAAATCATAAGGTCTGCAATTGAGGGAATAATATTGGGCCCTTTATTCATGATAATATTGTTATGTTGTCTACATCCCTAATGGGGGATGGTTTGTGTTGGCCTTCAGAGTTGGACTTTATGTGTAGAAACATTGATTCATTATCATAGGTGACACTGTATTGGACCGGGACATAAAGTGAAATTACTTTAGATTAATAATTCCATCTGTGCAATCAATTCACTTTAAACAATCATATGTATTGTATCTTAATCTTGAAATGACTAATGGGCCCGTTATCTTGACTTATTTCTTTTATTGTAACAAAGGTTGACATCCTGACTTTATCATAGTAGGCATACCGGTATATTAGAGACATGACTCTTAATAGCATAGACCTGTTATTCATAGATATGGAATCTATAGCTCCATCGGTGGAGTCAATTATATTCTATTATATGTGTTATCCTGTAATTGGAAACCGAGAGCGCTCAATCACTTAGATTCATTGGTGTAACTGAATAGTATACTGTACTTGGATGGTAAGTTTTCTAATGGCAAGATAATGGAACGTAAGATAAAAATAATCTGGAAGGAACGATGGAATTTATCCTTAAACAGATTATGAATATCCTATGAGGATACGACGTATTATGATATGTCATAGACACTTAGTTAATTTGGAGCTTTATAATTTTATATAGTTTGAGAGTACAACTCTAAGCTTTTAGTGAAGTAGAGTTAGTGTTGATAATTAGAAAATATATATCTGGGATATTATATTTTATAATTATCAGAGCTTGAACTATACAGGTCCATCAAGTCACCTTTGTTAGTTAATTTGGAGCTTTATAATTTTATATAGTTCGAGAGTACAACTCTAAGCTTTTAGTGAAGTAGAGTTAGTGTTGATAATTAGAAAATATATATCTGGGATATTATATTTTATAATTATCAAAGCTTGAACTATATAGGTCCATCAGGTCCCCTTTGTTAGTTCATAATAAATCCTGTAGCAATATGGCGTGCTTTTCTAATAAATTGATGACTTATGTTAAATTATTAGATTAGCTGAAATTCGATAGGATCAGATAATTTATGTCTATTTATCAGTTAAATTAATTTTGTAAATTAATTTAAGATAAACTTGTTGAATTATCAGGAATATTTATTTTCCTGGAGGTTATCTAGATATGACTGTTTTAATCAAATAAGTTTTCTATTGGGCTATTTGAATTAAAACTGAGACTCTATCTAAAGAATCTTGGGTAGGAAATAAAGGATTTTTAGGGACCATATTATCGCAAGTATGGCAAGCTTATCTCTTAGTTCGGCTTGCCGATAGAGCAAGTTCTGTTGGCCGATCCGTTAGTTCAGCTTGCTGATCTAACAATTATTTGATCATGCATTTTTAACAAGATTTTATCAAAAGTTGATCCAAATTTAAACTTTTGAGGCCTTATCTGATAATGATCAATCTAGGGGATGACCTCTATAAATAGGGAGTGAGTTTTCTAAGTTATTTAGATTAGCTAAGAAGTTAAGAGTGAGTACTTTGTGTTAGATACTCAGAAAGTCCCTGAGAGCTTTTGTTCACAATCACAAACCTTTGCTTTGGGTCTTCTCGATTGGTTGGAAGGAGAGTCACCGGTGGAAGAGCTGTACGACTTATGCCTAAACACATTTCGATCGTGGATAGAAAATAGCAAAGAAGACTAGTTGGTTGAGGTTCTTCTGCAAGGCCTTTCTCTTCACTGATTGCTTGAGTTCTTCGGCATAAAAAGGTTAGTAAGATCTATGATTAATTTATGTGTATAGTGTTAGATATGTATGCCCTAAGGAGTACAAATGTAATACGTTTTTTGAGACATTTTTATCAATAAAGAATTTATTCATTTATATATACCAAATCTTGTCCTCTTTACGTTCATATTTGTTGAATGTATGTTAAGCAAATAGTAGTCTGAAACTGTCAGTCTAAACCTTTAAGAATTGGGCATATGATGGACTGATTACACGGAAGACACGATTCTTAAGGTGACGATCTAAAACATATGATCCGCAATCGAGGGAATAAAGTTGGGCGCTTTATTCATGCAAAGATTGTTATGTTGTCTATATCCCTATTGGGAGATGGTTTGTCTTGACCATCGGAGTTGGACTCTGTGAATAGAAACATTGGCACGTTGTCATAGGTGACGATGTGTTAGATCGGGACACAAAGTGAATTAACTTGGATTAACAATTCTATCTTGGCAAATTGATTCACTTTAGATAATTATTTGTATTGTATCTTAATCCTGAGATGGATAGTAGGCCTGTTGTCTCGACTTGTGTCTTTTGATGTACCAAAGGGTGACTCCCACATCTCAATAGTGGTATGCATGCCGGTACATTGGAGGCATGACTCTTGATAGCGTAGACTTGTTATTCATAGATATGGAATCCATAGCTCCTCTTTAGGAGTAATGATATCCTCTTATATGCGTTATCCTGTAATTGAAAAACTGGAGCGCTCAACCATTTGGATACATAGGTGTAACTGAATGGTATGCTATCTTTGGATGGTAAGTTTTCTAATGGTGAGATAATGGAACGTAAGATAAAAATAATCAAGAAGGTAAGACAAAACTTGCCCTTAAGCTGATTATGGATGATCATATGGGGATACGATACACTTTGATATGTCATGGAGACTTAGCTATACGGGCTTCGTAATTCTATAGAGTTCGAGAGTGTAGCTCCAAGCTTTTAATGGAGTAGCGTTGGAGTTGATAATTGTAAAATGTATATCTAGGATATTGGGTTTCATAATTATCAAGAGCTTGAACTTTATAGGTCCATTTTGGTCCCCTTTGCTAACTCACAAAATCCTATAATGATACGACATGCTTTTTCAATAATTGGTGACTTATGTCAGATTTATCGGATTGGTTTAAAATTTGAAAGAATCAAATAATTCATGTCTGTTTATTGGTTAAATTAATTTTGTAATAAAATTAATTTAAGATAAACTTGTTGAATTATTGGGATCGGATAATTCTTGTCTGTTTATCGGTTGATTTAATTGGATAAATTAAATCAAGATAAACTTGTAGAATTATTGTGAATTGATTTATTTTCTTAGAGATTATCTTGATAAAGTTTGTTTTGATCAGATAACTTCTCTATTGGGTTATTTGAATCAAAACTGAGACTTTATCCTATAGAATCTCGGGTGGAAAATAAATGATTCGCAGAAATATTTACGCGGCAGTTTGGCCTGCCGATCTACGTGTTCGGCCTGCCGATGGGGCCTGTTCGGCCTGCCGATCAACGAGAGATAAGATTACGCATTTTCACACAGATCTTATCAGATATTGATCCAAACTTGATTCTGTTTCGAGTTTTTGAGACCTAATCTGATAAGGACTGACCCCATGACCAATCGCTATATAAAGGGAGTAAGTCTCATGAGTCACTCAGATCAATTGAGAGATTAAGAGTGATACTCTTCTGGTGAGCATCTGAAAACTCCCTGAGAGCTTTTGTTCACAAATCATGAACACTAGCTTTGGGTTCTCTCGATTGGTTGGAAGGAGAGTCACCGGTGGAAGAGCTGCACATGTGAGCCCACACTCACTCTGATCGTGGATAGAGAATAACAAAGAAGACCAGTTAGTTGAGGCTCTTCTGGAACGTTACTTCTCTTCACGGGTTGCGAAGGTTCTTCGGCACACTAAGGTTAGTAAAATCTGTTTAATTTATACATACAGCATGTCAAACTTGTGTTTTGAAAAAATACTCTGATGTTAAAATTTTTAAAATTCCCGCTGCGCACCTCACACTGTTTTTTTCCAACAATTGGTATCAGAGTCAGGCTTTTTACATAAATTTATAAGTTTGTGATCATACTATATGTATAATTTTTGTGATCTTAATCTCTCCTATGCTTGAATTTAATTTTATAGAGAGTTGGCACTCTAGGTTACTATATAATTATATATTGTCATGGATTATATGGTGAATGTTTATTAATTAATTATGGTTGATTAGATTGTTATTTAATTATTTATTAATTAATTAATTTATGTCGGTTATGGTTCCTTAGAGGTTAGAATATGTATCTAGGTTTTTCATGTAATTAGATAGCGAACTATCATCTCCATCTAAGAATTGTTATTTAATTTTAAATTTGTGAGAATTTTGTAATTAAATAATTATTCGGAGAAGACGGAACTGGAAGGCAGATCTAGAAGATGGATGATGGCGCACCTAGGTATTTCCTGAGTCTCTAATTTTATGTTTTTGAATTGTTAAAAATAAAATTGATGAATTGCATTAAAATTGTATTTTCTGGAATGGAGATTTTTGCTTGGTCGACATGCCGAACATCACCGTTCGGCAGACTGATGGTCACAGATCGGCAGGCCGGACGTTTGGTTCGGCAGGCCGTCAGTGGGGCAGAAATTGACTGGCTCTACTGGCAGGCCAAACTTTCATAGGTCGGCAGGCTGATTTTTTCGGTCGGTAGGCCGATGAAGCATGACCGGCAGCCCGATCACCCAAATTGGCTTGCCGACCGAGAGCTGCAAATTTTTCAAAAAATGGGCAATTTTTGCGGTGCAGTTTTAATTTTATTTTTGAGATGATTCTGAGAAACATTAAATTTAGATATGACCGGAAATATGAAGTATTTGATTCATACGGGATTGAAGACTTGAAGAAGGATACAACTTGAGGATTCAAGGATGAAGAATCGATATATGTCTCAATTATTCTCTTGTAATCTTAGTTTTTCTATTCTCTAGGATGGAGCCGTAATATTACGGTCATTATTATTTTGCTTGTAGCTTTGCTTGATTGCTTTGCTTGTCTGCATTATAATATGATTTGCCATGTATATTGATAACATGTCATATAGAATAGAAAGTGCCGCTCATATTAAAATTGTTCATGCATAATTTTAAAATAAAGCCTTGATTTCAAAAGATTGAGTGGGAGAAGGTTTTCGAAGAGAGAACCTAAGGCCTCCATCGTTGGTCCATAGGAAGAACATGGTGGTCCTGACCCCTAGGAAGGGATTTCTATCATGTACCAGATTGGATCTCTGAGAGGATAAGGTATTTTAGCATGATTTATGGTTGCACACCCCTAGGTGGTGATTATAAACCATGGATAAAATATTGAAACGATAGTTATACACTCACGTTAATTTTATTATTAACCTCCCCTAGGAGCTCTGTTAATAAAATTAATGGCCAAAGAAACGATTATTAATATATGTTGGATCATACGGGTCCTGGATGGCATATATTAATCAAGAGGGGATCTGTGTTCCTGATTGAATTCAGCATGACTCCCCTAGGAGCTTGTTGAATTCTGAGTTGGGAATTATCGTTGTAAGGTTGTGATATTTTTAAGGTTTTGACACATAAACACATTTGTATGATTTTACATGATTGTGTTATCTTACTAAATTATTATGATATGTTTTCTTATGTTTGGTATATGATTCTTTATTGTAGATTAAAAATGTCTAAAAATGCTTTATCATCGATACTTGACAAAAACTTGTTAACCGGTGAGAATTATAATGATTGAAAACGGAACCTAGATATCGTCCTGTCCTTTGAGAAACTGAAATATGTTTTGACAACCCCTTGTCCTCCCGAGCCTACGGGAGACTCATCTAATGAGCAATTCCAAGCGTATGATCGCTAGAAGATGCTAATGATCAGGCCCGCTGCTATGTTATGGCTAGCATGAATAATGTGCTGCAGGCTCAACATCAAGATTACGAGACTGTGAAGCAGATCTTGGATAATCTTGAGGACATGTTTGGAGGCCAGGCCATAACAAAGCGGCAAGGGGCACTTTAAAAACTTCTTAACTGTAGACAGAGACCGGGGACATTTGTAAAGGAGCATATGATGTTGGTCATGGATTACCTCGCTGAGGCTCAAACCAATGGAGCCGACATCGATGCTGAAACTCAGATGACTATGGTCTTTGAGACTCTGTCTATGGAATTTATTATGTTTAGAGCTACATTTAATGTAAGCAATAGACGGGATATGACCTTGACAGAACTGATAAAACAGTTGCAGGAGTTTGAACTGTTGATCAGGGAGTCTCCTACGGGTGGTAAGGCCAACATGGTAGCTGCTTCTGGCTCCAATTCTAACTTTGGGAATGGAAAAAAGCAACGGGCCAAGAACGGGAAGTCTTCTGCTCCTACTAATGCCAAAAGCAAGAAGAAGAAGAAGAAGAACCCAAAGAAGCTTAAGTGCTTCTTCTGTGGAAAGGTCGGGCATATTAAGAAGCATTGCAATGACTTCCTTTCCAAAGGAGGTAGGTGTGATCTTCTGTATTTAGAAACTTGTTTG
This sequence comes from Artocarpus heterophyllus, assembly GCA_025403435.1. Taxonomy (NCBI): domain Eukaryota; kingdom Viridiplantae; phylum Streptophyta; class Magnoliopsida; order Rosales; family Moraceae; genus Artocarpus; species Artocarpus heterophyllus. The sequence continues at coordinate 11,536,370 of CM046351.1, forward strand.
GTTGAGGAATCCAGTGACAATTGGGTCATAGATTATGGTGCAACTAATCATGTTTGTGTTTCTCTACAAGGGTTCAAAGAAACGAGAAGTCTGCTACATAAAGACTTCATGCTTCGGATGAGCGATGGATCCTTGGTCTCAGCGGAAGTAGTGGGAGACGTCCATCTTTACTTTGATAACTATAGGAATTTATTTTTGCAAGATTGTTTTTATGTTCCTAAATTTAAAAGGAATTTAATTTTTGTATCTTGTTTATTTAAAGACTCCTACGTGGTATCTTTTAATGAAAAAGTGGTGATTTGTAAAAACAAATCTTTAATCTGTTCTGGATGGATGCGAAATAATCTATATTTTATCAAACCTAAGATGGACTTATTGCTTAATGCTGAGATGAATGATAATAACTCTAAAAGACTTAAAACTTTTTACTCTAATAAGACTTATCTTTGGCATTTGCGCCTTGGTCACATTAACCTGAATAGGATTCAAAGGTTGGTAAGGGATGGACCTTTAAGTCACTTAAAGGTGGAATCTATACCTCAATGTGAATCTTGTTTGGAGGGTAAAATGACCAAAAGACCATACGGGTCTAAAGGCAATAGGGCTGAAGGGGTTCTAGAACTTATGCATAGTGATGTTTGCGAACCGATGAACATCCGGGCACGAAGAGGGTATGAGTACTTTGTCACTTTTATTGACGATTACTCAAGATATGGGTATGTGTGCCTGATGCACCACAAAAGCGAAACTTTTGACAAGTTCAGGGAGTTTCGGGCTGAAGTGGAAAAGCAATTGGGTAGACCCATAAAGGCACTTCGATCTGATCGAGGTGGGGAATACCTTTCTAATGAGTTCTTGGGACACTTGTTAGAGAATGGGATTTTATCCCATTTAACTGCGCCGGGAACTCCGCAGTAGAATGGCATAGCAGAGAGAAGAAATAGGACTTTGTTGGATATGGTCAGGTCCATGATGAGTTATTCATCATTACCTTTATCCTTTTAGAGATATGCACTACAACCTGCATGTTATCTTTTGAACAATGTGCCCTCAAAATCGGTCCCTAAAACTCCTCACAAGCTGTGGACAAGAAGAAAGACATCCTTAAACCATATTCGCATATGGGGATGTCTGGCTCATGTCTTGTTTAAGGATCCGAATAAGTTGGAAGCACGTTCGAAAGTTTGCATGTTTGTAGGATATCCAAAAGGGACTAAAGGGGGTTATTTTTATAACTTGAAGGAAAATAAAGTCGTGGTTTCTGCTAATGCAACTTTTCTTGAGGAGAGTTACATGGACGACTTTAAACCTCGAAGCAAAGTGGTGCTTGAGGAGTTAAGGAGTAATCAAATCACTCTGGAGGTTCCGAATGAAACTGTTTTGATCAATGTAGAAAAACCAAACAAACTTGAACAACAATCTCAGGGGCTTCGGCATAGTGGGAGGATCGGGCATCAACCTAAAAGGTATATGTTCAATGGGGAGGTCTTCTTGGCTGAACCGGATGAACATGACAGGGATCCTTATACTTACGCAGAAGATATGGAGAATGTCGATTCAAAACTCTGGACAGAGGCCATGAACGTAGAGATGAAGTCTATGGAGACTAATCAGGTCTGGGACCTTGTGGATCTTCCTGAAGGGGTAAAACCTATAAGGTGTAAGTGGATCTACAAGAGGAAAAGAGGAGTGGATGGAAAGGTCAAAACCTTTAAGGCTAGACTGGTAGCAAAGTGTTATACGCAAAAGGAATGAATCGATTATGAGGAAACTTTTTTGCCTGTAGCTATGCTTAAGTCCATCCGGATTCTCTTATCCATAGCTGCCGCTCTCGACTATGAGATTTGGCAGATGGATGTCAAGACGGCTTTTGTAAATGGCTATCTTGATGAGTCCATTTATATGGAACAGCCAGACGGGTTCAAGGTCACGGGTCAAGAGGGTAAGGTTTGTAAGCTGTTAAAGTCAATTTATGGACTTAAGCTGGCTTCTCGTTCTTGGAACATAAGATTTGATCAGGTGATCAAGACTTATGGGTTCTCACAAAATGTGGATGAACCATGTGGTTATAAACACATAAAGGATGGGAAGGTGGTTTTTCTACTACTCCATGTAGATGACATTCCGCTAATTGGCAATGACGTTGGGGCATTGTCATCGATCAAATTATGGTTGACCAAGCAGTTTGACATGAAGGACTTGGGAGAGGCTAATTTTGTTCTTGGTATCCAGATCTTTCGGGATAGGAAGAACAAAATGATAGCTTTGTCACAGGCTGGCTACATAGATAAAATTCTCAGGAGGTTTGCAATGTAGGATTCCAAGAAAGGTGGGCAACTATCTAGGTCTGGAATTACTCTTTCTAAGAAAGACTCTCCAAAGTCGTATGAAGAAAGAGAATACATGAAAAAGGTGCCTTATGCTTCAGCAGTGGGTAGTCTCATGTATGCCATGCTTTGCACACAACCGAACATTAGCTATGTGGTCGGGATTGTAAGTCGATTTCAGGTGGATCTAGGACCGAACCACTGGGTTGCGGTAAAGCATATTTTCAAGTACTTGCGAAGGACTCGAGGGTATATGCTTATATATTCAGGTGAGGACCTGACTCCTCTAGGATATACTGATTCAGATTTTCAATCCTGTCTGGATTTTAGGAAATCGACTTCGGGGTTTGTGTTTACTCAAGGCGGCGGTGCCATTAGTTGGAGAAGTGCGAAGCAAGATTGTATTTCAGATTCAACGATGGAGGCCGAGTATGTGGCAGCTAGTGATGCTTCAAAAGAAGCAATATGGCTCCGCAAGTTCCTTGGGGATCTTGAGGTTGTTCCTGGTATGGATAAGGCGGTATCACTATACTGTGATAACAGTGCGGCGGTAGCTAATGCTAAGGAACCAAGATTTCACAAGAAGAGTAAACATATTGATCGGAAGTATCATGTGATAAAGGACTTCGTTGAGGGTGGGCATGTCACGGTGTGCAACATCGCGTCAGAGGATAATTTAGCTGATCTATTTACGAAGCCACTTACTGGGAGAGTCTTCGAGAAACATGCAGAAGCTATGGGGATGCGAGATTTGCTGTATTTACTCACTTAGTACAAGTGGGAGATTGTTAGATATGTATGCCCTAAGGAGTAAAAATGTAATACGTTTTTGGAGACATTTTTATCAATAAAGAATTTATTCATTTATATATACCAAATCTTGTCCTCTTTACGTTCATATTTGTTGAATGTATGTTAAGCAAACAGTAGTCTAAGACTGTCGGTCTAAACCTTTAAGAATTGGGCATATGATGGACTGATTATGCGGAAAACACGATTCTTAAGGTGACAATCTAAAACATATGATCCGCAATCGAGGGAATAAAGTTAAGTGCTTTATTCATGCAAAGATTGTTATGTTGTCTATATCCCTATTAGGAGATGGTTTGTCTTGACCATCGGAGTTGGACTCCGTGAATATAAACATTGGCACGTTGTCATAGGTGACGATGTGTTAGATCGGGACACAAAGTGAATTGATTTGGATTAATAATTCTATCTTGGCAAATCGATTCACTTTAGAGAATCATTTGTATTGTATCTTAATCCTGAGATGGATAGTGGGCCCGTTGTCTCGACTTGTGTCTTTTGATGTACCAAAGGGTGACTCCCACATCTCAAAAGTGGTATGCATGCCGGTACGTTGGAGGCATGACTATTGATTGCGTAGACTTGTTATTCATACATATGGAATCCATAGCTCCTCTTTAGGAGTAATGATATCCTCTTATATGCGTTATCCTGTAATTGAAAAACTGAAGCGCATAACCATTTGGATACATAGGTGTAACCGAAGGGTATACTATCTTTGGATGGTAAGTTTTCTACTGGTGAGATAATGGAACATAAGATAAAAATAATGGGCAAGGTAAGACAGAACTTGTCCTTAAGCTGATTATGTATTATCATATGGGGATACGATACACTTTGATATGTCATGGAGACTTAGCTATACGGGCTTCGTAATTCTATAGAGTTCAAGAGTGCAGCTCCAAGCTTTTAGTGGAGTAGCATTGGAGTTGATAATTGTGAAATGTATATCTAGGATATTGGGTTTCATAATTATCGAGAGCTTGAACTTTATAGGTTCATTTTGGTCCCCTTTGCTAGTTCACAAAATCCTATAACGATACGGCGTGCTTCTTCAATAATTGGTGACTTATGTCGGATTTATCGGATTGGTTTAAAATTTGAAAGAATCAAATAATTCATGTCTGTTTATTGGTTAAATTAATTTTGTAATAAAATTAATTTAAGATTAACTTGTTGAATTATTGGGATCAGAGAATTCTTGTCTGTTTATTGGTTGATTTAATTGGATAAATTAAATCAAGATAAACTTGTAGAATTATTGTGAATTGATTTATTTTCTTAGAGATTATCTTGATAAAGTTTGTTTTGATTAGATAACTTCTTTATTGGGTTATTTGAATCAAAACTGAGACTTTATGCTATAGAATCTTGGGTGTAAAATAAAAGATTTGCGGAAATATTTACACGGCAGTTCGACCTGTCGATCAACGAGAGATAAGATTACGCATTTTCATGCGGATCTAATCAGATATTGATCCAAACTTGATTCTGTTTCAAATTTTTGAGACCTAATCTGATAAGGACTGACCCCAGGACCAATCGCTATATAAAGGGAGTAAGTCTCATGAGTTACTCAGATCAATTGAGAGATTAAGAGTGATACTCTTTTGGTGAGCATCTGAAAACTCCCTGAGAGCTTTTGTTCACAAATCACGAACACTAGCTTTGGGTTCTCTCGATTGGTTGGAAGGGGAGTCACCGGTGGAAGAGCTGTACGTGTGAGCCCACACTCACTCCGATCGTGGATAGAGAATAGCAAAGAAGACCAGTTGGTTGAGGCTCTTCTGGAACGTTACTTCTCTTCACGGGTTGCGGAGGTTCTTCGGCACACAAAGGTTAATAAGATCTGTTTAATTTATACATATAGCATGTCAAGGTTGTGTTTTTAAAAAATACTCTGATGTTAAAATCTTTAAAATTCCCGCTGCGCGCCTCACACTGTTTTTTTCTAACATATAGCATATCAAACTTGTGTTTTGAAAAATACTCTGATTTAAAATTTTAAAATTTCGTTGTTGACATGTTTTTCCAATAGGTTCATCAGGCCAATCTCTCATATCGGCATGCCAAACATGCGATAATCAGTTTACATGTTTTTGATGTGTTTTTCATCAGAAGTTGATCCAGACTCGAAGTTTGAAGCCTAATCTGATAAGGTTTAACCCTAGATCCGACCACTATAAAAGGGGAGTGAGTTTTCTTTGTTATTCAGGTCATTTGAGAAGCATAGAGTGAGTACTCTAGTAAGAGAAACTCTGAAACTCCCTGAAAGTTAGTGTTCAACATCAAGAACCTTAACTTTAGGTATTCTCAAGTGGCTGGAGGAAGAGTCACCAGAGGAAAGACCGTACGATGTGCGACCACCTGCACTCCGATCGTGGATAGAGAATAGCAAATAAGACTAGTTGCTTGAGGCTCTTTTGGAACGTTCTTCTCTACACAGTTTTTCTACAGACTTCAATATATAAAAGTACATAAAATCTCTTATTAATTTATGTACTTAGCATGTCAAACTTGTATTTTAAAAAATACGTTGATTTAAAATTTTTTAAATTCCGTTGCGTATAGCTTTCCAACAAATACTGGAGAAACATTAACAATTATAGGAACAAGAATAAGATGATAAGTTCAATAAACTCAAAGGCCAACTAATCAATGACATAATGTGTAAGCAAGCAAAAATAGCATAGGACTTGTACACTTGCCATTCATAAGGGGAGCCATAATTGTAGCCTTTACTATTTCGATGCTAAAAACTTCAAGGCCACCTGCAAATAAGTTTCTAAAACTTCAGTGAACTTCCTATTTGCGAAGACTCATCTTTAAGACTTTAATCATACCTCAATTGCATCAGGTCCTGTTCTGTCGCTGCCACCACTAACACTTCTGCCAACATAGACTTGGCCAAAACCACCCTTTTCCCAACTTCCGTTCTGTCTTGTACACAGGAGAATTTGCCGCTTGTACCTGCATCCACACCAAAAACACTTGCATTAAAACATGCCCTTCAGTCAGCACAGAGAGAAACATATTAATTGGGTTAAAATTAAAAGAAGTCAATGCTATTACGCAAATTAGATAGCCATAACAACAGCCGTAGACACGACGGTCAAGTTCATTTTAAAATGAAATGCATCCATCTAATTGCATAAGAACTAGTCCCTTCCGTGTTGAATGTTTTGGAATGAGAAATAAGGATGACAAAATATGTAAACAAATAACAACAGTTAGCCAGTAAGAGTATTTTGACCACAGTTCTCAAGTTTTACCCATCATGTTACAACGTTAATCACCATAATCAACAGTCAAACTAGTCAATTCCCGTTGAACAGACAAGTGGAGGAGGAATACTGAATGTAACACAACAATGCCTGGAAGGGGGAAAACAAATTTCAACCATAATAGCCAACTAGCAAGAGTAAAATGACCAGAATAGCCAAGTCTTACTTCATATTGTTACCAAAAGTAGTAATGCACATCGATCAAAACCTAATATTCTGCTTATAGCGTTGCAAAGACTCATTTGCGCAAGTATCAAAACAAGAAAACATAGACACCCTCTCAGGGAGAGAAGTCGTGCTCGTTTCTTCTTCAACACCTATATTTTGTCCGCACTTCCACCACCCTCCGTCACAATATCTTTATCTACCATGGCCTCTAGAAGAGTCTATACGGGTGCTGCGGCTCCTAAACAAGCCCCTTCAGGAGCCACCTCACAAGGTTCCGGGTCTAAAGTCAATCAACTTGATTCCCCGGCCTCTACCATCTACAATCTGCCTTGTAGGTATCGCTGGTGATGGCCCTTGTGCTACAACATTTCCACCTCTTCCTCTTCCATCGCCAACTCTCCTCCTGGTTTTATTTGGAGTGGGCAATGGCCAGTTTTCGGCCTGACCGTTTCATTGTGGTAAAGGTGAAGGTCACCAAGCCTTTTTGATCTCCGCACTCCGCTTCGTAATTCTCGCATCCTCACCCCATGCAAATTACATACATCTCACTTCAATTACTCCAAAATCCCTTAAGATGATCTGCAGCCCAAACCAAACTAAAAAGAAAAGGAAAGTAAGAATTCCAAAACGAAAACACAAAAAAACAAAAGGCCAGCTCGAACCATGTAACAAAAACAATACCAAAAATGGTGTGCCCTTTAAAAAACAAAAAAAAAAAAAAAACTCAGAAACGACCTCATCCACATAACTCAGACATTATGCATTTTTATACCATAATAAGAGAATTCCAAAATTACATCAAATGAATTTTAGCTCTCCCAATATATATATATATATATATATATATATGTGATCAAGTTGGTCCATTTGCTATCCATCTAAAAAGAACAAGAAGGCAAATCAGCATACTGTAAAAAGCACTGGATTCAATCAAAAAACCTGAAATTCCCATGCACTTAGCGAATAAGGAAAAAAAGTGAGTTTATCCAACAATATCAACTTCTTCTTCTTCTTCTTCGTCTTTATTCTCCTCTTCGAACCTCTTTACATTCTACTTACAATGCATAAGCTGTTTCTCCATTTTTAATCATTAAAAAAAGAACAAACAAATGCATTCACCAAGTTAGCGTTATAACGTTGATAAAAAAAACCCAAACATCGTCGTCAACAAACATTTTCAATATACATCTTCTAGGAAAAAAGAAAAAAAAACTTTAGAATCGAAAAAAACAAAACACATTCAATCTCCAATCCGATCATCAAAAAGAAATGAAATATCACAACTATCACAAGCATAACCAAATCTAAATAAAGCGATCATCAAATAACCACAACACCAATAAACTCATGAAAATATAAAGAAAAAACAAAAGAGTCACTGGTAGATTGGTTCCTGTAGAATCGAAAGTGTAAAACTTTAATATCTGTAATTTCTAGAAATCTTATAACTTATTAATTTTCACAGAAGAAGATTTAGAACGTATCTTGATTCACATCTTTAATTTGCAGAGAACCCTTGCACAAAAAATTGTCAGAGAAGAAGAAACTAGTTTCTCTCTCTAGACCCATAGTTATTTTAACTATTTTCAGATGGGGAGAAGGAATACAAAAATTAATTGGATAGAAAGAGGACTAAACTCTTATTTATAGACCTTCAATAGTTGCCTTCTCTCAAAGCATATATCCTTTCAGATATACACACATCTTTTAATATGAGTTGTATCTCCTCATAGCCAATAGAATTGTAGCATTTAAATAATTATTAAAATAAATAAATAAATAAATCTGATAAATTTAATAGGCCTTTAATTAATCATGTGGGTCATAATTCTAATATTCTCATACTTAGCCCATATGATATTCCTTTATTAGTTTAATAAGGCTATAATGTGCACAACAATATTATGTTAAATCTTCTTAAAATTGGCTAATACTCTACATTATAATTAAACAGAAAATCTAAAGTGAGTCATGGCAGTTGTACATCACTAATTTAATGTAATCCCTTCCATATACTACAACATTACACATTTATTTAACATGATTCATAATTAAGAGGTATAATAATAGTCCACTTTAATGTCTTTAGTGAGACAATCATGTCAAACATTAATCTATAACAATCATGTATACAAAATAGAAAACATGATATATCAGAAACATAATAAGTGAGCTCAAGTGTCATATCATTAAAATAAAATAAAACATAATACATAACCACTAATGATGTCAAATAACACCCATATGTTTAATATGTTCAATTAATGTTTTGGGTGGTAACCCTTTTGTTAAAGAATCTGCAATTATAAGATTGATGCCAATTTGTTCAATTGAAACTTTACGTTCCCGAACTTGTTGCTTAACGACTAAGTACTTAATATCCAAACGTTTCATATCATTAGAGTATTTGCCATTCTTGGCAAAAAAGACGGCTGTGGCATTATCATAATAAACTTTCAGCGGCTTGGCTATACTGTCGACAACTCCAAGTCTCAAAATAAAATTCTGCAACCATAAACCATAACTTGTGGCCTTAAAACATGCCACAAACTCGGCCTCCATAGTGGATGCAGTAATGACGGACTGCTTTACACTCTGCCATGAAATTGCTCCTTTGACCAAAAGGAACATATAACCAAATGTAGATTTTCTAGTGTTAGGACATCTGGCAAAGTTTGAATTTGAGTGACCAATTACTTTAAGATGATCACATTTTCTATAAGTGAGCATGAGGTCCTTTGTTCCTTACAAATACTTGAGAACTTTCTCTGCAGCTTTTTCACAACATCCCAACAGCAAAATTAACGTCGGGTCTGATGCAAGTTTGAGTATACAACAAACTACCAATGACAGATGCATAAGGAATGTTTTTCATTTGCACTTGTTCTAATTCATTCTTTGGACATTGCATATGACTAAATTTGTTCCCCCTTGAATTGGAACTATACATACTGAATATCTATCTATCTTAAATTTCTCTAAAAGTTTGTTAATATAGCCTTTCTGAGACAAACCCAACAATCCTTGTGATCTATCATGGAATATTTCAATTCCTATCACAAAAGTTGTCTCACCCATGTCTTTCATTTCAAAATTCTTACAGAGGAATTTCTTAGTTTCATGTAATAAACCAAGATTGTTAGCAGCAAGCAAAATATCATCAACATATAAGACTAAGAAAATAAACTTACTCCCACTAACCTTCATATATATACACCAATCAACGGTGTTCTCTTTAAATCCAAATAAAGTAATGATATCGTTAAAGGTAAGATACCATTGTCAAGAGGCCTATTTAAGTCTATATATTGACTTCTTTAATTTACACACCATGTGTTCTTTTCCTTTACTTGAAAAGCCTTTAGGTTGGTCTATATAGACTTTTTCCTCTAAATTTCCCTTAATAAAGGTCGTTTTCACATCCATTTGGTGTAACTCTAAATCAAAATGAGGCACCAATGCCATAATAATTCTGAGTGAATCTTTCTTGGAGACTGGTAAAAAAGTCTATTTGTCGTCAATGCCTTCTTTTTGAGTAAAACCTTTGACAACAAGTCTAGCCTAGTACCGTTCAATATTGCCTTTAGAGTCGCGCTTGGTCTTTAAAACCCATTTACACCTAACTCTCTTACAACCTTCAGGCAACTCAACAAAGTCCCAAACTTGATTTTGATCTATAGATTTTAGCTCATCTTTCATAGCATTAAGCCACTTGTTAGAATCAATACTTTCCATGGCTTGTGAAAATGAAACTGGATCTGAAATCGGATGATTATTGATTTCCAAGACTCTTATAAATAAACCACATAATCATCAGGAATAGAGATTGTCTTTCTCTTTGAGATCTTCTTATATTGCCTCTTATGGTTCAGCTAGTACAGGTTCTTCGAGTACAACTTTACTGTGAAGTGGTTGGTCATTCACTTGTTGTTCTTGAACATTGTTAGGCTATACAGCAATATTAGGAACAATCTTGGAAGTTACACATAAAGGTACTTCTACCCTAACTTCTTCAATAACCACATTACGTGGTTCTCTAGTCCTACTAATTTCACAATTCTCAATGAACCTAGCGTTTCCAGATTCTACTATTTCATACTGTGGTAAGGACAAAAAAATTTATACCCTTTGGATTTTTCAGAATAACCAATGAAATAACCACTCGTCATCTTAAAATCCAATTTCTTTTCATGTGGATTGTCAATTTTTACTTCCTCCAGGAAACTCCAAACATGCAAGTGCCTTAAACTAGGTTTCATTCCTGCCTACATCTCAAAAAGAGTTTTTGGGATTGCCTTACTAAAAAACCTGTTTAGTATATACATGGTGGTCTTTAATGCATGCATCCACAAAGATAAGGGTAAAGATGAATAACTTAACATACTCCTAACCATATCCATTAATGTACGATTATGCCTTTCTGCTACACCATTTTGTTGCGGTGTACTTGGCATAGTGTATTGCACACATATGCCTCACTATTCTAGGAATTCAGCAAATGGACCTAGACATTACCCTGACTCGTCATACTTTCCATAGCATTCACCACCTCTATTTGACCATACATTTTTCACCTTTTTATCTAATTGCCCCTCAACCTCATTAATAAATACCTTAAGGGCTTTAATAAATTGAGATTTTTCATGCAATAGATAAAGATAACCATAACATGAAAAATCATTGATAAAAGTGATAAAATACTTTTCTCCACCAAAGGATGGAGTATCGAAAGGTCCACATATGTTGGTACATATGAGTTCAAGAAGCTGTATACTTCTTGTAGCCCCTTTTTTAGTGAGTTTGGTTTGCTTTCCTTTAATGAAGTCAATATACACACCAAGATCGGTAAAATCTAAATTCAAAAGACTCTCATTCTTTAGTAAGCTCTCTATTCTTTCCTTGGATATGTGACCCAAGCATTTATGTTGCAAGTAAGCGGAACTTTCATCAACTAAACTCCGTTTAGTTCCAATTCTTTGATGCATGGTTAACAAAGTTTTAGCAAAAAGATTATCAAGCTTTAACTTATAAAAACCATCATAAAGGATTCCAAAACCAATAAAACTATTATTTTTATATAAAATGAAAAATCCAAATCCAAACTTACAATAAAATCCTACTACATCAAGTTTTGATAAAGAAACTAAATTGCGAGAAAAAGTAGGTACATAATGTTGAAAAAATAGTATGCAGTAGAATTTTAAAATTTTTATAGTAGAGTATTTTTAAAAACACAAGTTTGACATACTATATGCATAAATTAACTAGATCTTACTAACCTTGTGAATGTCCAAAAGCTTTGGAATCCGTGAAGAGAAGTAATGTTACAAAAGAGCTTCAACTAACTAGTCTTCTTTGCTATTCTCTATCCACGATTAGAGTGCGTGTGGGCGCACGTCATTTAGCCTTTCCCCGGTGACTCACCTTCCAACCAATTGAGAAAATCCAAAGCTATGGTTTGTGATGTGTGAACAATAACTCTGAGGAAGTTATAGAGTCTCACCAGTAGAGTCTCACTCTTAATCTCTCAATTGATCTAAACAACAATGAGTCTCCCTCCCCTTTTTATAGAGGTTGGGCCCAAGAGTTAGTATTTATCAGATAAGGCCTCAAAAATTTGAATCAGAATCGAATCAGAATCAAATCAGAATCAATATCTGATAAAATTCGCGTGAAAATGCATGATCTATTTATTGCTTGGTCGGTAGTCTAAATTGGCAGATCGGCCTGTCAAACTTTCTTCATCAGTAGGCCGAACTTTCGATAAATGATCTTTATGAATCTTTATTTTCCACCTAAGATTTTTAGGATAGAGCCTCAGTTTTAATTCAAATAACCCATCATATGCCTGATTCTAAAGGCTTAGATCGATAGTCTCAAACTTTTGTTTACTCAACATATATTCAACAAATATGAATGTAAAGAGGATAAGATTTAGTATATGAATGATAAATATATCCTTTCTTGATAAAAATGTCTCTAAAAACATATATATTTTTACTCCTTAAGGCATACACGTCTAATAGTTTTAGTTATCACAATTGATGCCTTTAACTTAATGTTTTTATTAAATGCTTCATACTGCTTTGTTGCTTGCAATATTCTAGCTTTTGGATATTTTGTAAAAATAACATGCTTGTTTTAACGAGAAAAGATTTAATTAGTCAAATACTTTAAAAATTTAATTAGAACTAAAATCCATACAGGTAATAAATACATAGAGGATTCTCGACACCTCATCATTTTAATTGTATGTTGTAAACCTTAAAATTTGAAATCGCAAAAAAATATTTTCTTCTTTTTTAACTTTATCTTGTTAAATTCACTTGCCTTTTAAAGTGTTAAAATTTGCCAATCTCATTGCTCATAAATTTCACCTCTTATGTTATGACCACCATTATTATACTACAAATGACCATGTATTGAGATACAATATAGGTGACATAGCAAATTTTGGCACCGTTGCTGGGGAGCTGCTGCATTTCCATCAAATTGTCATATTAAACACAATAATGGGTAAGTAATCTATCCTTACCATGTAAATATTGTAATTATAATCTTTTTAATTTCAGACGGCTTAATTAGTTAAATAAGTAACTATTCACATTGGTTGCTATTCTGTTAGTATTCATATATTGTTCACTATTGAAAAAATTAAAAATATATATTATTAAAAAATTTATTGGTTTTTTTAAATATTTTGTTCTTTATTTTGTAAATAATTTTTGCTCTAACTTAGAACTTTATTTAGGTTGTGTAATTTAGTTGCTTGTTAATTTTTGGTTTAGATTTAGGTTTTTGAACTTAGAGATAAAATTCCATAAAACTTTAAATCTAGTTGTTCATAAAACTTAAAAAATAAATTGTGGTTGTGGAAAAGTATACTTTAAGGAAGTTCTATTTAGAGGCTGGTCACTGATTCGGAGAATTTTTCTATAACCAATTACTTTTGAAGATTCTCCCAACACTAGTTATTCCAAGAACATTGTTATGACTAGGAAGTTGGTTTTTAAAGAGGCCTCAACCTGCCAACCTTTCCTAGAAACATTTATAAAGGATATAATTCCTGACTCCTACAAAATGAACAAGACAAAAGTTTTCACTTACTACTTTATTCATCCCAAATAAAGAAAAGATAAACATTTTTCTTTTGTCTTTTTCTTTGATAAATTAAAAAAAAAAGAAGAAAAAAACACTTTGGGTTAATGCATTGACAAAGGGACAAACTAGGGCAATTTGCTAAAGCTCCAGATTTAGGAAACCCTAATGAAGAATCGTTAAACTCTCCTCCACATTCTCCAATTTTGTCACCCACAACCACATTTCCAAATTAGTTAACAATGGTGCAACGTGAGGAGAAACCCCAAAGGGTGTTGAAGGATTACTTGCATCCATCTCGCACTCCCACTCCATCATGTATCATGTTTCCTCCAAATATGCCACAACAGAATTTCTCACATAATTCAACTTTTGCCAACCTTTCATGGGTTAGAAAGCCAAAATCCTTACATACATAGTTTTAAACTCGAGGAGGTAGTGGCTACTTTCCACAATCATACTGATGTTGTTGATTTCATCAAATTGAAATTTTTTCTTTTCTCTTTAAAAGATAAAGCAAAAGGTTGGCTCTATTCTTTAAGACCTCGATCCATTATATCATGGGAAAAAATGACAACTGCATTATTCAATAATTACTTCCCACATCATAAGACTAATAATCTCAAACGACAAATCTCAACTTTTTCTCAAAAAGATAGTGAAACACTCTATCAAGTTTGGGAAAGATTTAAGGATTTGTTAAACCAGTGTCTTCACCATATATATGAGAATTGGTGCCTTATTAGCTACTTCTACGATGGACTCACAAGTTTAGAGCATTAATTCGTGGAAATGATGTGCAACGGAGAATTCCTACATAAAGAACCAATGAAGCTATAAAGTACCTGAATGACTTGGTAGAAAAAGCTCACACTTGGATTGGACCAAGTGCTACTAAAAGCACTAATAGATCCTGGCCTGCTAGAATTTACTAATTAAGGGAAGAAGATAACCTCAAAATTCAAGTTAAGAATCTCACTAGACAAATTAAGGCCCTCAAAGCAAAAGATGGTAGAGGAATTCACATAGTCACAAGAATTGATTCCCATGGTACACATTTTGTGTGTAGAGGGGTAGAACATCAAGTACAGGATTTTCCCACTTATAGTGAAATGAGAGGAGTGTATGAGGAACAATGTAATGCCTTAGGCAATACATGAAACTTTTTACACCTTGCTCATTACAATCCTGGTTGGAAAAACCATCCAAACTTTAGTTGGAGGAATTCAAATCAATGGAGAAATGATCAACAAGTGCATCCATAGAGAGAATATGCTGCTCCTTAGTGTAACCCGCACCCATCAAGTAGACCACTAGAGGATACTTTGCATGCATTCATAAAAACACAGACCAAGACCAATTAGAAAGTAGAAGCTATCCTCACACAACTGGTAGAAGAAAATAAAGACTTTAAGAGCTAAATCACAAAATTTACTAGATCCTTAGCTATTTAAGAACACAGTAAATTTCTATCTCAATCTTAACCCACCCAATCCAAGGGGACAACACATGGCATAAACCTCTAAATTTGAAGTAGATAACATCAAAGAGGTTAATTATGTCATAACTCGAAGTGGTAAAACACCAATCACTCCATCAACACCGCTATAGACATAACTAGTGAGGAAGATGTTCCACAAAAAGAAAAAGTGACCAAGTTTCTAGTAAAGGTCCCTTCCCCCCATGTTGTTTGACCTGTTGGGAAAGTGACAGAAAGTCATGAAAAAGTCTTCTACATTTGAAGCAAGTTCAAGTCAATATTCCTTTGTTGCACATAATCAAATAAGTGCTAGCTTATGCCAAGGTTATCAAAGACCTATGCATTATGAAAAGAAAGCACTATATGAAAAAGACTGTAATTTTTACTGAACAAGTAAGTGCAATACTTGAATAAAAAACACCAATTAAGCACAAGGATCTTGGATGTCCCACAACCTCATGTCACATTGGAACGCATAAATTCGTATAGGCCTTGTTAGACCTAGGAGCAAGCCTTAACCTCATGCCTTATTCAGTTTACTTGCAACTAGGACTTAGGGAGTTAGCTTACATCTATAGTCTTACAACTAGTAGATAGAGCCATTAAGCAACTATGAGGGATAATGGAAAACATTTTGTTGCAAATCAATAAGTTCTAGTACCACGTGTATTTTATCATCTTTGATACCCAATGTGAGGTGAACATAGAATAAATAATGTGCATCATTCTTAGAAGACCTTTCTTAGCCATAGCTAATGCTCTCATTAACTATACAAATGGTCTAACGAAAATCTCTTTTGGGGACATGACTCTTGAAGTGATATTTTTCATATCGAAAAACCATAAAATGATGATAAGTTTTTTTACACTAAAATCATCGACAAAGTCGTTCTGGAAGAATTTCAAGTGCAAACTAACAAACTTGTAAAACTCCTTCAAAATTCTGAACCTAAAAGTCCCAATCCCATCTTTGATATTTTAGACACTTATTGGAAAAAGGAACAAAGTTTTGACAACCACGCTTTGAAGAGCTATCGCAAGAAAGAGAAAAGCCAAAACTATCAATTGAGGAGATCCTAAAAGTGTAGCCCAACTTCTTGAAGGATTGAAACATGCATTCTTAGGAACTAATGACTCTTTCCCTATCATCATCTCATCTAAATTTGATGAATCACAAGAACAATAGTTAATCAGCCTGTTACATGAGCATAAAGCTACATTGGGATGGATGATAGCTGATATCAAGGGAAGTCATTCTGCAAGAATTTCAAGTGCAAACTAACAAACTTGTAAAACTGCTTCAAAATTTTGAACCTAAAAGTCCAATCCCATCTCTGATATTTCTGGACACTTATTGGAAAAAGGAACAAAGTTTTGACAACCACGCTTTGAAGAGATATCGCAAGAAAGAGAAAAGCCAAAACTATCAATTGAGGAGATCCTAGAAGTGTAGCCCAACTTCTTGAAGGATTGAAACATGCATTCTTAGGAACTAATGACTCTTTCCCTATCATAATCTCATCTAAACTTGATGAATCACAAGAACAACAGTTAATCAACCTGTTACATGAGCATAAAGCTACGTTGGGATGGATGATAGCTGATATCAAGGGAAGTCGTTCTAGAAGCATTTCAAGTGCAAACTAATGAACTTGTAAAACTCCTTCAAAATTTTGAACCTAAAAGTCCAAATCCCATCTCTGATATTTCTGGACACTTATTGGAAAAAGGAACAAAGTTTTGACAACCATGCTTTGAAGAGCTATCGCAAGAAAGAGAAAAACCAAAACTATCAATTGAGGAGATCCTAAAAGTGTAGCCCAACTTCTTGAAGGATTGAAACATGCATTCTTAGGAACTAATGACTCTTTCCCTATCATCATCTCATCTAAACTTGATGAATCACAAGAACAACAGTTAATCAGCCTGTTACATGAGCATAAAGCTACGTTGGGATGGATGATAGCTAATATCAAGGGAAGTTGTTCTGGAAGAATTTCAAGTGCAAACTAACGAACTTGTAAAACTCCTTCAAAATTTTGAACCTAAAAGTCCAAATCCCATCTCTGATATTTCTGGACACTTATTGGAAAAAGGAACAAAGTTTTGACAACCACGCTTTGAAGAGCTATCGCAAGAAAAAGAAAAGCCAAAACTATCAATTGAGGAGATCCTAAAAGTGTATGCATTCTTAGGAACTAATGACTGTTTCCCTATCATCATCTCATCTAAACTTGATGAATCACAAGAATAACAGTTAATCAGCCTGTTACATGAGCATAAAGCTGCGTTGGGATGGATGATAGCTGATATCAAGGGAAGTCGTTCTAGAAGAATTTCAAGTGCAAACTAACGAACTTGTAAAACTCCTTCAAAATTTTGAACCTAATAGTCCAAATCCCATCTCTGATATTTCTGGACACTTATTGGAAAAAGGAACAAAGTTTTGACAACCATGCTTTGAAGAGCTATCGCAAGAAAGAGAGAAGCCAAAACTATCAATTGAGGAGATCCTAAAAGTGTAGCCCAACTTCTTGAAGGATTGAAACATGCATTCTTAGGAACTAATGACTCTTTCCCTATCATCATCTCATCTAAATTTGATGAATCACAAGAACAACAGTTAATCAGCCTGCTACATGAGCATAAAGCTATGTTGGAATGGATGATAGCTGATATCAAGGGTATTAGTCCCTAGATCTGCTTTCATCATATCCATTTAAAAGAAGAAGCTAACCCTAAAAGAGATCCCCAAAGAAGACTTAACCTAACAATGAAAGAAGTTATGAAGAATGAAATTTCGAAGTTGTTAGGTATGGGTATCATTTACCCTATTGCTGATAGTAAGTGGGTCAGTCTAATTCAAGTTGTACCTAAGAAATCAGGTATAACTATGATGAAAAATGAGAAAAGAGATCCTGTCCCTACTAAGGTCGTGACTAGATGGTGTATGTGCTTTGACTATTGGAAGTTGAATGCCACCACTTGCAATGACCATTTCCCACTCTAATTCATCATTCAAATCTTGGAATATGTAGCTGGTCATTCTTTCTATTGCTTTCCTGATAGATATTCAAGATATTATCAAATAGAGATAATATTAGAAGATTAAGAGAATACCACGTTTACATGCACTTTTGGTACTTATACTTTTCGGCATATGCTGTTTAGACTATGTAATGCTCTAGCTATATTTCAAATATGCATGGTGAGCATATTCAGTGAGATGGTTAATAAGTGCATGGAAGTTTTATGGATGACTTGACCCTTTTTGGTGATTCATTTTGCATGTGCCTACTCAATTTGGAAGCTGTTTAGAAAAGATGTGAAGAAAAAGGTCTTGTACTCAATTGGGAGAAATGCCATTTCATGGTTACATCCAGCATAGTTCTTGGGCATATCATTTCTAAAAGAGAAATCGAATTTGATCCGTCTAAATTTAAACTTATCTCAAAATTGTCCACTCTTATGGCCGTTCGAGATGTTCGATCCTTTCTAGGGTATGTTGGATTCTATAGGACATTCATCTAGAATTTTTCTACCATATCAAGTCCCTTGTGCAACCTTCTAGTGAAAGATGTAGTGTTCAAATGGACACAAGAATGTGAAGAATCTTTCCAAACATTGATATCTAAGTTTAGCTCTACCCTTATCATGCAATTACCTGATTGGAGCTTACTATTCAAAAGCATGTGTGATGCAAGCATCTACGCCGTAGGAGTCATTTTAGGTCAACGAAGGGAAAGGAAACCCTTTGTAGTATATTACGCCAGTAGAACTTTGAATAGTGCTCAAACAAATTAGTTAACCACTGAGAAGGAGTCGTTTGCTATAATACCAGTAGAACTTTGAATAGTGCTCAAATAAATTAGTTAACCACTGAGAAGGAGTTGTTTGCTATAATATTTTATCTTGACAAGTTCCATTCATATATGATTGGTTCACCTATTACTATCTTCACAGACCACTTAGCATTTAAGTACCTATTTTCCAAAAAGGATGCTAAGGCATGACTTATCAGGTCGATCCTTCTTTTGCACGAATTTTATTTGACCATTAAAGATAAGAAAGGAGTAGAGAATGTGGTAGCTGACCACTTATCTCATTTGGAATTTAATGATTCTATCGATGGTCTATCAATCCGTGATGAATTTCTTGATAAACATCTTTTTGCCGTCACTAGGTTGCCTTGGTACACACACATTGTCAACCACTTGGCAATTGGAGAAATTGCAACCAATTGGAGCTTTCAAGACAGAAAAAATTTCTTGACCAAAGTGGGCATTTTTTTACTGGAAAGACCTTTATCTTTTCAAATACTATCGTCACTAAATCATGAGACGTTGTGTTCCTGAGGCCAAAATGTTTAGTGCCTCAAGATTCTATCATAGTGATGCATGTGGTAATCATTTTTTGCAAAGAAAACTGCTGCAAAAATCTTACAGTGTGGTCTTTATTGGCCCACTTTGTTCAAAGACACTTATCATTATTGTCATTCTTGTGAAAGGTGTCAAAATTTAGGTACTTTGTCCAGTCTTCATATGATATCACTTAACCAAATTATTGTAATAGAAATATTTGATTGTTTGGGAATTGATTTTATGGGGTCATTTTCACCTTTTGGGTACCTTTACATCCTTCTTGCTATGGGTTACTTTTCAAAATGGACTGAAGCTGTGGCATGCAATTCTAATGATAATGTGACTGTTGTGAAATTCTTGAAAGAAAATGTATTATCAAGGCATGGTACGCCACGTGCTATAATAAGTGATCAAGGCACACACTTGAACAACTGTTCTTTTGAAGCCCTAATGTGGAAGCATGATGTGATTTATAAAGTTTTAACTGCCTATCATCCATAGACAAATGGTCAATCTGAGTTAGCAAATAGGAGGATCAAGCAAATCTTGGAAAAAATGGTGAATGCAGGTCGTAAAGATTGGTCATCACTTCTTTTCGATGCACTCTGGGCACACCGTACAACTTATAAAGCTCCTTTAGGAATGTCTCTTTATAGGCTTGTCTTTGGAAAAATCTTTCATTTACCTATAGAACTTGAACATAATGCTTATTAGGCTGTTAAATCCCTTAACTTTGATCTCAATGCTACAGGTATTCAATGGAAATTTTAGCTCTCAAAACTTGTGGAATTAAGGAATGATGCTAAATGAAATCAATTCATGATAAGCAGATCTTAAGAAAGAATTTTAAGCTAAATCAACAGGTTTATCTTTTTTAGTCCTATCTACATCTTTGCCCTGGTATTTAAGCTCACGATGGTCTAGTCCATGTATTGTCAAACAAGCTTTCTAAAGATATTGTTGAAATCAAAGACTTGAAATATGGAAGGATATTTGAAGTCAATGGTGAAAGAATGAAAAATTACATGGAGCGGATAACTGAGCCTAAAGAGGTAACTTTTGTGGCTTCGATCTACTAATTTATTCACGTTCTCTTGTATATATTTATTTTTATGTTTTGTTTTCGTATTTTGTTTTTCGCTAAACTTAGTGTTTCTTAAACTTCTAAAAAATAAAAAATTGAAGAAATATATTTTTTAAAATTTGTCAAAGTGATAGAAATTATGGAAGTTACAGTTGATCCTTTGCTTAGTTCATAAGTACTGGCAACTTCTAGAAGTGCAACCTGACAAATTTCAAGCAACAATGAATTTTTCAATTTTTAGAGAAAAAAGAAAATATTATAAAAAAATAGAATAGTATCTCAAGTGTGAACAGTTTTTCTCGTGTTTAAATAGTTTCCCACTCTTCTAAATAGTTTCCCTATATCTACCTTAGCCTTAGTCTATTTAACTGTTCAGTGTGCATCGTAGCTCAGAATTCTTTGATTTTCTCTCTCTAAACCTTAAATTCACTCTGACTTCTCTCAAGTTTTTCAATGCCTTTTCAAAAATCTCATATCTCGATCTCTCAGATTTTCTCTAAATTTGCACTCAAGCATTTTAAATCCTCAAAATTTCACTCTTAAACGCCTTAAATCTCACCTTTAATCTTTGAAAATCATTGTCCCAAATTTCTTTCTTCATTTCTCATCATGGATCCTAAATATGACCACTTGAAAAATACTTCCCTTCTCTCCCTCAAAATGAAATCACAAGAAAGTACAAGTCCTGAATCACTTGTCTTTGGGTGCTCATGCGTTTCAGCCTCCCCAATGATATTACGATGCTCATAAAGGTAGGGTTCATCTTAGTGATTTCAACCAATGCAAATATTTGCCAGGTATGGGTAGGATTTTGAGTTCAACGAAGAGGAGACCTCATAAGCCTGTGGCTAGATGTCCTAAGTGTGTTCGATAAACTTGTTTGGGCAAATGTCAATCAATAGGCATGGTTTCTACAAATACAAAGGATAAAATACAGTTATGTAAAGATGGACTGAGTAATAAGAACTTGGAAGATCTTCAAGCTACTCTTGAGACGCATCTTAGTGGATATGTATGGGGGCCTATTTCTAAAGTCGAGCCATAATTTTACGTAGAGAGAGAACATTTGGAGAATCTAATACAAAAAGACCCCATTTGCTAGCTTATATAAGAAAGCTACATGGGAAACAGATCCTCTATCCCTTGAGTTTGAAGCAGAATTTGTAAAATAATCTTTGCATGTTGATTTGTCTATCTTAAATATGAAAGTAGCTGTAAATAATTTTCTTTTATGTTTTTTTTATTATTTACTTTTTATATGATTATTTTGACTTTTTTGTTTTTTTGGCCAAGTGTCTTATTTTTCTTCGTTAGGTATCTTGCATGTCGAGTTTGTTTAACTTTGACTCGTTTTTCAAGATTTGGTCCAATTTATCAAAAAAATGAATAATGCTATTTGTATATTTTCAAATTTTGGTTTTATTTTTGTATCACACTTGTCCTCACATGTCATTCATACCTGATCCTTTGTCCTCGTTCATACTAAATCATGTATAAGATCTCATTTCAAATTTGGAGTTAGGTAGAGCGGTATAAAATAGAGCCTTCAAGTTAAGGAAAAAAAAAACATTTGTGTGTTTCAAAAACCCATTATGGAATCCTCCTTTTGAAAGACAAAAAGTTTCAAAACATCTGTGTATTTTATGGTTCTAGTCCAAAAAGAGGTCGACCTTATTCAAAAGATGCATTTAAAGTTGGACAAGTCTTCGCTAAAAGAAGATTGAACTTAGTGTATGGAGAAAGTAGTCTAGGTTTAAGAGATACAATTGCAGCAGAAGCTCAAGCCAGAGCTTATGGAGTTTTAGGTATTATCCCTGGTGTTCTTGCTTAAGGTCGTCTTTGTGGTTAATCCATATAAACTGAGAAGATAGTCTCAAATATCCCTGCAAGAATTATATCCATGATAAATCATTCAAATGCTTTCATTGTCTTACTAAGAGGTTTAGGAACTCTAATGAACTGTTTGTTGTAGCAACCTAGAAATTTTTAGGCATCCATTCTAAACATGTTGGTCTATTAAGTATAAATGGTTACTTTGATGGTTTGTTAAGATTTCTTGATCATGTTGTGGAGCATAATTTCCTTACTGGGTTAGGAAGGAAGATCTTTATCTCTGTCCCGACTGTTGAGAAATTGCTCGATAAGATACAAATCATCACTCTTGAGTCAAACACCGTAACTTCCAAATAGAAAGACAGTAGAGAACGGTCCCTAGATTTGACTCTTCAACTCTGACTCGTTTAATCTTTCAGTTTTACCTACAGCATGTCCATTTTCATTTTTTTTGTATATTTATGTTCATGTTATTTGTTTATTTGTGTCTTGAATAACCGCTCTTGTACAAGTGATATTGTTCATTTCCCTATATTTTTTAAAACATTGGGATCGGGGGAGAAGGTTATGTCAAAATTTTTCAATTTTGTGTCTATTTTTGTTTGTTTGTCTAATTTCTGTGTTTCTGTTTAAAATGAGACTAGATAAAAAAAGTGAAAAAATGGTGTGCTATTTGTAAAACTTTAAGATTCATATTATCTAGAGTTGGTATGGTTGAGTTAAGGAGTTTTCCCTTGAAACATATTCCATTGTGGTCTGATGTTGTAATCTTAAGTATGTGTTTTCTTAGTTGCATTTTCTTGTTGTTTGTATACATGCATGCATGAGGATGACTGATTTATGGGGTACTTAAAATCCCAGAAATGCATCCTTCTCTTTTTTTTAAAATAGCTAAGTAAAGAATAATTAGCATTTTTGAGACGTATTTCAATTTATTGATATTATTTGTGTGTCTGCATTACATCTAACTAACTAACTATTAAAAAAAAACTAAACAGGTTCAAAAAATAAGAATGTTTTGTAAAGTATGTTAGTTTTTCAATGATTTGCCTCCTGTCCGACGAAGAAATCGACGGTTACATCATTTTCATGTCTTAAGGTAAAATTAAGATACTATCTTGGTTTATTGTAAATTTCTATTGTTAACATCATATTTAAGTTGTGATTTCTCCAATCTTGAGCACTTAATTTTTGATCTTTTATTTGTTATACTTATTTAGAGATGGTTTATGTTAATATAGATCTGGTTTATTTTCATGAAATCTTAGAATTTGTTTGAATCCCTCTCGAGGCAAAATCCTTGACAATACTAAGTTAATTTAGGCCCTTTTTGGATCATTTGAGCCTTTCAAACTTACCTGTTTAAATTTATATCTCTAGTCACTTCATTGTGCTTAATGTTCTCCTTTCTCTTTGTCATTCACTAATTTTAGCTTAGATGTTTAAATAATTGCATAACCTTTCTTTTTACCTTTCACTCATAGGCATCTGATTATTTGAAATACATTTGGAGTCATGCTAATATCATGCGAGGATGGGCAGGGTTCAGTTTTAAAAGTCTATTATGAAAGTTTGTTTTGTTATTTTAGATTATTTAATAAAAAAGAGAGAATAATAATAATAAAATGAAAAGAAAACTTAAAAAAGAGAAAAGTAATAAAAAAATTTATGGATACAAGAAAGTTCATTTCAAGTTTGAGTTTGTTACTTGGGAAATGGATCGTAAATTTTCAAATATCCTGGAATATTGTAAGTGTTTTACAGGTGAATGAAGCTAAAAATGTATCTTTTATCCTACCTTTTAACCCTAACCTTATATTACAAGCTGAATAAACCCTAATGATCTTTGATTTTGTGTTAATCTACATTAGTGGAGAAAGATTAAAAACAAACCTATGACATTTATTTAAATAAATTATTATATTAATGTAAATTTATCTAGTTTATATGCATTGATTATAACCTACACACTTATAAGAATGTCTAGCTGAAATATGAGGTATTCTCTTGAAGTGAACCATAAACTTGAATAATATCTGTGTCTTACTTTAAGACATGAATATGAGAAAACCCTTGAGGAAAATCTACAAGAAATCATCAACTTTTGAGAAAATCAACTCTTATTTGTTTTAAACAGTTTGCTTTAATTATATTGCTTTGATTACTATGGACTAGTAATTAGTTGGTTGGGAGGTGTGATAAGACTGTAAAAGTATACATTTTATAAGGTTAAAATCATTCATTTATGCTTTTATCTCTCATTAATCCACTAATTAATAGCATTTTAATGTTAAACAATATTTTTGTGTCTAACTGTGAAAACATGTTTAAATATGTATTTTTACTATGTTTTTATGTCTAAGTATATTTTTAGTAATTTTTAGAAGTGTTTTTATGTGTAAAATATTTGTTTAGTTTGAAATTAATTAAAATTGCAAAAATAATGTGTTGTGATTTTATTTTTAGTCTTAGTGTGTTGCAAAATATGTTTTTAGTTTGTAAATATATTTTTATATATTTTTAGTAATTTTTAAAAATACTTCCGAGCCTTAAATATTATATCTATACAAAACCGTTAAGCTTGGAATTTTAAAAGCTTATTCTTATTTTTAGTGTTTTTTGTGTGTTTTAATGTAAAATAAACATTTTTATAGTTATTGTAAACATTTTACCCTAACCTTATATTACAAGCTGAATAAAATGATCTTTGATTTAGTGTTAATCTATATTAGAAGAGAGAGAAATTAAAAACAAACCTAATAGATTTTATTTAAATAAATTATTATATTAATGTAAATTTATCTGATTATGCATTGATTATAATTCATACACTCATGAAAGTCCAACTGAAATATGGGGTATACTCGTGAAGTGAACCATAAACTTGAATAATATTTGTGTATTACTTTGAGACATGAATCTGAGAAAACCCTTGAGGAAAGTCTGCAAGAAATCATTAGGTTTTGAGAAAATAAACTCTTATTTGTTTTAAATGATTTGTGTTGATTTTATTGCTTTAATTACTATGGACTAGTAATAAGCTAGTTAGGAGGTGCAAAGAGACTGTAAAAGTGTATATTTTATAATGTTAAAATCATTCATTTATGTTTTTATCTCTCATTAAATCCACTAATTAATAGCATTTTAGTGTTAAACAATATTTTTGTGTCTAATTGTGAAAATATGTTTAAATATGTATTTTTAGTATGCTTTTTTGTCTAAGTATATTTTTAGTAATTTTTAAAAGTGTTTTTATGTGTAAAGTATTTGTTTAGTTTGAAATTAATTAAAATTATAAAAATAATGTGTTGTGATTTTATTTTTAGTCTTAGCGCGTTGTAAAATATGTTTTTAGTTTGTAAATATATATTTTGTAATTTTTAAAAATATTTTCGGGCCTTAAATATTATATCTATACAAAACTGTTAAGCCTGAAATTTTAGAGGTTTATTCTTATTTTTAGTGTGTTTTATGCATTATAATGTAAAATAAATATTTTTATAATTATATATAGTTTGTAAAATAATTAATTTTGTTTCAATTATTTGTAAATTTGAAAAGTGGAGTAAAAACAAAACCAAATGGTGTCAAAAAATGCCAAAATCAGAACAAAAAAAGGCACCAAAAAAAAAAAAAGATTCAAACTAGCTTACCCTGTAGCAACACTTGCATTAGCAAGGCTCTATCATCCCATTGTGTCTCCTTGTCTCCCATCATTGCTTCCCTTCCTTCACAGGCTTACCTACTCCAAAGACTTTTCTTCTAGCCTTTATTCTGATTCTCGATCAATATTCTAAGATTTTGCCTATAAAAGGCAATCGAAGGCAGAGACTTGGACACACCATTCATAGCATAACAAAATTATGCTTACGTTTCATTTCCATATTTTCTCTATAGAACTTGTGGAAATTCTAAGTAAGATAAGCTGCAGTAGTGTGATGAGGTAAGAGATGAATTTTTATATATAATTATCTAGTGTGGATTATGATTTTATTACTGTTGTAATGCTTTTCAGTAGAAATAATATTTTTTTATATTTTAAATTAATATTGTTGTGCTGTCAATTTTTATATAAATTCAGTAATGTTTTCTTTATGTACTAATTAATTTACACAATATTATTAACATTATTATTTTATGGAATATCTCATGCTGCACTATTACTCGAGGTAGGTATATTGTCACTCCCGAGTATTTCATAAAATAAAGTTGTGTTAGTTTTAACGTTTATTATACTAAAATATATTAATTTTGATTAATTTCATTTTTTTATCTTATAATTATGATAATTAATCTTTTAGTGACAGCGCTTTTATTTATCATAATTGGTGCTTTTAATTTAATGTTTTTATGAAATGTCTCTTACTACGCTATTGCTTACAATATTGTCACTTTCGAATATTTTGTAAAAATAACATGCTTGTTTTAAAGGCAAAAGATTTAATTAGTCAAATGCTTTAGAATTTTAATTACAATCAAAATCCATACCGACAATAAATATATAAAGGATTCTCAACACCTCACCATTTTAATTGTATGTTTTAAACCTTAAAATTTGAAATCGCTAAAAATGTTTTCTTCTTTTTAAACATTATTTTGTTAAATTCACTTGCCTATTAAAATGTTAAAATCTTTCAATCTCACTACCCATAAATTTTACCACCCTGTGAATAGGATCATCTTTACTATACGACAAATGACTGTGTATTGAGATACGATTTGGGCAATACAGTAATCCCCGAGTCTGATGTGGATGGAAGATGGACCAATAGAAAGTTGCGAAACTAGTCCAAATTTGACTCCTATTTTGCTTAAATTTACATATTGACCCTAATTCTTTCATTGTTTTCCCCCATTTTTGCATCAATTTTTGAATATCTTGACAAATAAACACACTAAAATTAATTATTTTACAAAACTAAAATTATAAAAATTATGTAAATATTTATTTTTTACAACTACAATAATTTAAAACACATAAAACACATAACTAAATGGTTTTTAGTGAATTCACATAAGATCATTGTTTAATACACAAATGCTATAATTAGAGGATGTAATGACACATAACAATGCAAAATGATATTATTTAGCCTTATAAAAGATGCATTTTTACATGTTCATCAACCCTTATTTCTAGCCCACTAAATATACTCCTTTCAATGATGGAAGGATTTATTAAATCCATCTAATTTAAATTTAAAAAGACTACTTTATTTTTAAAAGAATTATTAATAAATAATTCAATGGGACAACATAGCAATTATACAAATAACCATCATCTATCCTTTCAATTCTTCCTCTCTGCTACTATAATAATAATAAAAAAAACTCTTCATTTCTACTGCCAAATAACTTGAAGGATTGCTACAATCCTCTCCGTTCTTCCTAGTTTTGTTTCTCCAACTTTTTCTATCCTTCTCATCTTCCATTCTTCCTACCAAACAGAGTCCAAATGTTTTAGCAAACACCAATTCAAACCCTCATGGGTATTCAGATTGAGTTGATGCGATAAACAAACAGATAGAATTTCAATAAATGTAAAGCATAGGTTTAAAAAGATAAATAAAAAGGAGACAATGAAGGAAACAAGCCGAGCAAATGGGGTGATAAAAATTAATAGGCCAAAATTTAAGATGGGTTAATAAATAGGCCAAACCATATTTATTAAATAATATAATGGCTAAACTACTTTAATTTAGAAAACCCCAACAAACCTATCTCATCATCTTCCCCCCTTTCATCCCACCCAAATATAGATTTTTCTCTATGTCTTTGATCTTCCTTGCCAGAGTCACACCCATCATCATTGGAGTCGTGCGAGGAGCAAGCGCTGAAGTTGCAGAGGGAGTAGCTCCATCATTAGAGTCGCACAGGGAGCAACATTGTCATCGGAGTCTCGTAAGGAGTAGCGTTATTGCCAGAGTCATGTGGGGAGCAAGCGCTGGAGTCGTGCAAGGTCGCTAGAGTCACGCGGGATGTAGAGTCATTGCCATAGTCACACGATGAATGGAAGTCAATGTCAGAGTAGTAGGAGAGAACCCCAACGTCAAAGAAGGAAGAGTACGAGAAAGGGGAAAGATAAGAGAGAAACTATGTGCTAAGATTTTTTTGGGGGAGATGAAGAAGATCGAGGTATTTTTGAAATTTTACTTAAGAGTAAATATGAATTTAAAAAAGTTTAGTCTATTTATTAAAGTTATCAAAATTTTGGTCCAATAATTCATTGCTTTATAATTTTGGCTTAATTGTTAAAATTTTCCATAAAAAATAATAATTACACCTACAACCCTTGTGTTTGGCCAAAATAATGGAAATACCTACTTGACCAAATCTAAATATGTCAACACCTCTAACTTTTTAAAAAAATAACAGAGACACCCCCTTTGTTAATTGATTGTAAAAGTTGACCAAAGTTTGACTTATATATCTTTTTAAAATGACAAAAGTGTAGATGTGGATCTACAATTAAACTAAGCTAGGGTTAAAATGAGATTTACAAATAAATTAAAAGTGACTGGACCCTCAAATCACTGTTGTTAGGTCCTACCAAACTCACAAACAAAGTTAGATTATTGACAATAGCTATAATAAATCAGACAAATTTGAAAGTAAAATGCAACATGATTAAAGATACCACACACAGATTTATAATGGTTCATTTCTAAATAGAGCTATGTCCACTATTGCTTTCTCTATTATATGATGAACTCGATACAAGTTACAATAGTTATGATCGAAGATAAATGAACTGGTAAAAATATAAGCCTTTTTTGTAAGTAAAAAGAGAATATCTATAGGTAAAGTTAAAGGACTATGTTGCTATAGAGTTTTTGGTGAGCATGTGAGGATATTGATGCCATTAAATGATGCCCTCATCCTTCATTTAGAAAGGTTTCTTTTGAGATCGTAGGCTTCAATTGGTGGAGGAGTGGGCTTCTATAGTGCTTAAGGTAGTGGGATATGCATTAGTCTCTCATTGGGCGCGAGTTTTGGACCATTTTCCCTTGATTTGCTGCGTGAGTTAATGGATCTTCCTCTATCGCTTTCGAGCCTGGATCTAACACGTTGATCCAAACAAGCAAAGAGATGTAATTTTCTGTTTAATCCTTAACCATGTTCGGTTGTCCTTATATCAAGCAAATCAAACAAAACATGTTTGTTAAATTGAATAATGTTGATTTGTTTGGATCAAACACATCGAACCCTTCTAATGAACAATCTTGGTAAGCTCGATCGAACACCTTTAAGAACCTCGATGTGCTTAAATTACATATTGGCATGCACCCATTGGGCTTTGCTCTTTGATTTGGGCTTGTCAAAAAAATAACCCAACAAAAATACTCCTCCATGTAAATTAAGAATAAAACAAAATTAAAAAAAAAAACACATTTTTAAGGGCAAAGTTGTGATGGGGGCATTTTTATTCTCCATAGATGGAGAATGATTTCTAAACTGTTAGATTTTGATTTAACAGATGACATGAAACAACTTAAAAAGTTAACAATGGTCTTGATTGTATGCTTTTTTATTCTCTTTTTTCCCCTACAATTAGTCAATTACTCAGATCTCTCTCTCTCCCCCTTGAAAAAAAAGTCTCTCCTTATCTCGTAGATCTCTCTCTCTGCAAAAGAGATATCTCTCTATTTCTCTCTCTTCACTCATCTATCATACATCTACTCATCTACCTTCCACCCTTACCAAAGAGCTGTTGTCATTGGCTCTCGTCTAGCCTCGATCATGATTTGCACCCTCCTTCGAGTATGGCAACACCTATTGCATGTCACCTGAATTGCGACCTTCAGCACAACTATCAACTTGCAAGTTGCATCTGTCAACGAGCGACAAAAACTACACCCATGTGGATTGCAGCTCACCGCCATGGGCAAAGCGAACCATGGGTCATGAGACACAACCACTTGCCGACCACCAGCATCTTCAACCCAATGCCTAACACCTGACACCCCTTTCTCCTCCTTGAACCCACCACTATCTACAAACAGCAGTCTCGTAGCCTAAGGCCTCATGCCGTTAGTCCTTCTAGGTTTTGCACATTTTCTTTGCATTGTGAAATTAATTGTGTATTGTAAAAATAATTGTGTTTTTTTTACTAGTAGTGTATTATTAGTGAAAACTTTCTATAATTGGTTTGATTTTTGATTTATGAAATTATGTGGTTTGTATATTAATTATTAATCCATTTATGAAAATTTTTAGGAGATTCATGTATTAATCTGTGTTTTTTTTTTTTTAAGAAAGAGTTTAATTTGAGTTTTTTTTTAAATGGGTTTAATCTATGTATTAATTTGTTAAAATAGCTTTAATTTATCCTTAAAAAATGTGGTTAATTTTGTGTAATTTTTTTAATACATAATGATTTTTTTAATTATCTTTATTGTATTTAGGCTAAAATTCAATGTAGACAACAATACATAAAACCTTGCTAAGATTGAATACTCACCTTTTGATGATTCTTTACGAGTGGAGAATATCATTCTCCAACATAGAGCTTTTCTTTTTTCAAAGAAGAATAAAAGAAATATAAAAACATATAAAATTCCAAAAATGTTAAAATAAATGTAATAAAAAAATATGTCATAATTAAAAAACCAAAAAAAGAAAGTAAATAGCTCGGCTGGTCGCTAATCTTCTTAAAAAGGTGTGGTTTGATCCTCAAACTTTTTTTTTATTTAACCAGGTCTAATCATTTAAAAAAGGTACAATTTAGTCCCCAGCCGTTTAAATTTGGATGGAAAACAGTTTTGAACATCATTTTTAGCAAAATTACTAAATTATCCCTCAAATTACTAATTCCTTGAAAAAAATTCCTAAAAAAATAGTACAAACTTTTCAAAAGAAAAAAATACAAATCTAAAAAATTTTGAGACCCACTATCGGCCATCAACAAAACTCGAAAACTCTAGGTTCAAATCTAGATAGTAACAAGCAAGATCTAGTCTCTATAAGGTCGTTAGGATCATTGGGTTCACCGTGGAAGTGGATCTCGACGAGGATCCAATTGGTCTCTTCTATGATCTCTTGGTTGGTGGCGTTGTTGTTGAAAATGACGGTCTACAACTGTCGTGACCCACCGCAAAGGGTCACGAGCCCAAACGGCCCCTCCACTGGAAACCCAAGCATCGCGAGCCCCAAAGGCCATGATCTCCTCTGTCTTGATCCGTCCTGAAGCGATCCCCTTTGTCGCAAGCCTAGACTACATTGACAACCCCCTCGCAGCACCCCCATGTCGTGATCCCAGACCTTGCCTTGCGATCTCCTCAACCGAAGCGACTGCCTCCCTCGGTGGAGGTGGTTGTTTTTTTTTTTTTTTAATCAGATTTGTGTATTGTATATTGTGTTTTGAGGGAGAGACGTGGAGGATATGGGTCGTGGTTGGTGGTTGCAAGTTGGTGTTGGGTGGAGGAAGAAATGAGTGGGGGAGGGTGAATGCAAATACGTGAAGGGTTTAATTTTTGCTGATTATATTTTTTTGCTCATTTTTACTATTTTTAGGGTAATTTTTAAATTTTTTTAAAAGATGTGATTTTTTTTTAGAGAATTAGATATGTTTTTTTAAGGATTTGATTAATTTTTGCTTTAAAAAATGTAGTGAAAAAAATTGATCTTAACAAGATATGTTTATTGCTTTTTACTTTTTATACTTTTTTAATGTTTATTATGTTTTAATTTTAATTTCTTTAAATCATATTTAGGTCTTTTACTATAATACCCTCACAAAAGTGGTTAAAACATTTTTTAATGGTTAAACTTAAAAGCTGGAGTGCAAATTTGCACCTTTTTTAAACGGATAGACCTAGTTAAAAAAAAAAAAAAAAAGAAGAGAGACTTGGGATCAAATTGTACCTTTTTGACAAAAGTTAAAGACCAACCAAACTATTTGCCTAAAAAAAAAACCAAAACCATGATATCTCGGCCATGAGGTTGCGACTGGAAGGGGTTCCCGCTGGGGTGGGGGACGTGGGGTAGGTAAGAGATGATGGGGTTGGGGGGGGGACGGAGGTCACGATGTTGGGAGTGGAGTGGGCAATTGGTGATTGGCGACTGTTGACGGGGGCCAGAGGGTCATGTGAATAGAAAAGAAATCAAAGGGTTGATATACAAAGAAGTTAAGTTGGTTTCTTTTTCTCTTTGCATTGGTTCCATATTTGCCGCAAGTATTTCTTGTTCATTACACGCTTTGGAGTCTGCTTTAACTTACATCGGGTGTTTTATTGGAAATTTTGACCCATAAGTATAGTGGTGACTTTAAAGCAACGTAATATTTAGGATTAGCATTTGTCCTATAATTGCGGGATGGTATAATTGTATTTAAGAAATCGAGTGGCCAGAGTGTTGAATTTCAATTCCCTCATGTTGTGTTTCTTTCTTCCTCCCGCTTAGTGTATGAATTTTTGTCAGTGTTGCTTTTCTGTAGGCCTGGAACTTTGGAATTGATATTCGAGCATGTAAAATTGTACAGGAAAAAACAAGCTTAATCAACTGGAATCCCAGCAG
Source organism: Artocarpus heterophyllus (assembly GCA_025403435.1). Classification (NCBI taxonomy): domain Eukaryota; kingdom Viridiplantae; phylum Streptophyta; class Magnoliopsida; order Rosales; family Moraceae; genus Artocarpus; species Artocarpus heterophyllus. The sequence goes on from CM046351.1 coordinate 11,569,330, forward strand.
GAGGATGTAATTAGCACATTGCAAACTTCGGGGAGAAATTCACCATCCTTTTTAGACAAAAATTTTGCTGATAGGACCAAAGGACAGACTACGGACGATGGGGTACTCTTTTCTATCAATATTTCAAAATTTCTCTATACTGCAAGTGTGAACTTTTTACGTTTTTATATTATATTTGCTGCTACTCGGTATGCATGTATTAACAAATTTGACTCTTTACAGCTATTGTCTTTTTTTCTTTTTTTAATTGTCAGCCTAATTTGTGTTTAGGAGGAAATTGGATCATTTGGTCTTGGAAAAGATGAAGTTACCGATTTTGCTTTGTTTATGGGGATCATCTACAGTATGGTTAAGCAAGACTACATGATGCAGGTAGTCTAACTAATTCTATGCTTCGTTATTTCCTGCCTGCTATTCCTTGAGATTTGTGAGTAAACATTAGGTACATGATTATTATCATTTTTTTTTCCTGTCATGAGTTTTAGTATAACTATTAACTTGTTGCAGGAAAGGATTGTTTCAGCTTCAAATCTGGAATTCAAGAGAACCAGAGGGTTACCGACTAATGTGGTCGTTGCGTCCTTTTGTAGACGATGATATTGCTAGCAAATATAGCATGTAATATGGATAAAATAAGTTACAATTGTAAATATGACAAATTAGGAAACAAGCATAACAAAACCTTCAACTAAATTAAAGCAAAAATTGGACGGAAAAATGGTCGAGGCATATGCAGCACACGCTTTCCTTAAAACAGATTCGTCCCCTTTGGTTGTGCATGAGGATTTGATGGACGTCTGTCTCCTAGGATACAACGATTAGCAATGGAATCTTGAGCACTATCAGATATCGGCTCCAGCGAACTTAAAACCACGTCTCCTTCTATCACCAAAACCCGTCGAAAAAGAGAACTCTGCCTATAGAACTCGAAAAACTTGAAAAGAAAAACAGGAGTTGTTGAGGGTAAGCTTGGTGCCACCACCGAGGACATTAACTTTGGTGGTCGGCAATTAAGCTCGGCAAACCTCAGGGAGCTTATTGTCAGGCCCCGACGCTTTATACTTCTTCCCGAGGTGCCTCTCAGGCATCCAAGGGCGTGCCCCAAGAAGGCTGCCACCTCGGGATGTACGGTAGCTCGGGTCGGACCACGTTACTCATGAAAACAGGCTACTACTCGCCCTTGTAGGCCAACACCAGGCAAATGCGCTGCCGTCCGATAGAGTCCAATCCATTGGGCGATGGGCGCAACACTTGTTACCTACTGCCGGACACACCTTGATGTGACACCCGGGTGATGAGCAAAACCCATCTTGCACCCGATCCAAGTGGTGGCCTATAAATAGGATGCATTTATGACATTCTAGAGAGAGACTTCTTCACACCTAGCTAGCTATCGACCTCTGCCGAGCAATACCTGCCTTGAGCATCGGAGAGCCCTTGTCTATTGACTAACCCCACTATTCTCCGAACCATCCCTCTCGCAGGTACACACTCCCGGTCAGGGGTAAGCCTAAGAGGAGGTCAGAACGTGCGCAGCCGCACGTGGGTGTTGATCCGACGCCGGACAACAGTAAGCATCAACATTTTGGCGCTAGAAGGAGGGCACCTACACCTTCATCCCAACTTCAGCTACATCACCTCCGACTCCCGAGATGACAACTCGAGGTAACGTCAGAGATGAGACAGCCCGACCGGAGGGGTCGGGCGATGCGAGAAATAGGCAACCAGCCACAGGCCGGCCCAGGGGCCGTCCTCGGACTGTGAGATCCCGGTCCGGGGTGCAAGGAAGTATGGCCAGGGCAGAGCCGGTGGATGCCCCAGCCGCCCAAGATCCGATCCGAGAGCTTACAAATGCGGTCTGGATCCTAACTCAGCAGCTCGCACAGCAAGCTCAACGGCAAGCTGCACCAGCTCTGCCGCCCCTGGCCCAGCATGACCAGGCCGGAGGTCGGGTTGAGCGAAGTGCAGCAAACCCACAACAAAGCCAATCTGAGCAGTCTACAGGATCCACCAGAGGAATCCTGGCTGACAATAGACTAGTTCAGGAACGCCGTATGGGACGCCAAGCGGCCCGTGCCCCTTCACCACAAGGTTCCCGAGCCTCGGTATTTGACCGGCTCGGGTCTCAAGGAATAAACAGAAACTGCCACGCTGGAGCTGGAGGCCGTGTTTGTTGGAAACAAAGTGCGCAGCGGAATTATTTAAAATTTTTCATCAGAGTATTTTCCAAAACACAAGTTTGACATGTTATATGTATAAATTAAACAGATCTTACTAACCTCAGTATGTCGAAGAACCTCCGCGACCTGTGTAGAGAAGTAACGTTCCAGAAGAGCCTCAACCAACTGGTCTTCTTTGCTATTCTCTATCCACAACCGGAGTGAGTGTGGGCTCACACGTACAGCTCTTCCACCGGTGACTCTCCTTCCAACCAATAGAGAGAACCCAAAGCTAGTGTTCGTGATTTGTGAACAAAAGCTCTCAGGGAGTTTTCAGATGCTCACTAGAAGAGTATCACTCTTAATCTCTCAAATTGATCTGAGTAAATCATTAGACTCACTCCCTTTTTATACCTATTGGTCCTTGGGGTCACTCCATATCAGATTAGGTCTCAAAAATCGAAACAGAATCAAGTTCGGATCAATATCTGATAAGATACGCGTGAAAAACGCGTAATCTTAGCTGTCGCGGTCGGCATGCCGAACTGTGAGATAGGCAGGCCGAACTGGCCAGTTCGGCAGGCCGAACTTTCTGATCGGCAGGCCGAACTGCCGAGAAAAAATCTCCGCGAATCTTTTATTTTCCACCCGAGATTCTAAAGGATAAAGTCTCAGTTTTGATTCAAATAGCCCAATAGAAAAGATATCTGATCAAAACAAACTTTATCAAGATAATCTCTAAGAAAATAAATCAATTCACAATAATTCTACAAGTTTATCTTGTTCTAATTGTCCAAAATTAAAACAACCGATAAACAGACAAGAATTATCCGAACGCCATAATTCAACAAGTTCATCTTGAACTAATTTCTTACATAATTAATTCAACCGATAAACAGACATGAATTATTTGATTCTTATAAATTTTAAACCAATCTGATAAATCCGACATAAGTCACCAATTATTGGAAAAGCACGCCGTGTCGTTACAGGATTTTGTGAGCTAGCAAAGGGGACCAAAATGGACCTATAAAGTTCAAGCTCATGATAATTATGAAACCCAATATCCCAGATATACATTTCACAATTATCAACTCCAACGCTACTCCACTAAAAGCTTGGAGCTGCACTCTCGAACTTTATAGAATTACGAAGCTCGTGTAGCTAAGTCTCCATGACATATCATAGTGTATCGCATCCCCATATGATCATCCATAATCGGCTTAAGGACAATTTCTGTCTTACCTTCCCGATTATTTTTATCTTACGTTCCATTGTCTCACCATTAGAAAACTCACCATCCAAAGATAGTATACCATTCGGTTACACCTATGTATCCAAATGGTTGAGCGCTCCAGTTTTCCAATTACAGGACAACGCATATAAGAGGATATCATTACTCCTAAAGAGGAGCTATGGATTCCATATCTATGAATAACAAGTCTACGCTACCAAGAGTCATGCCTCCAACGTACCGGCATGCATGCCACTATAGAGATGTGGGAGTCACCCATTGGTACATCAAAAGACACAAGTCGAGACAACGGGCCCATTATTCATCTCAGGATTAAGATACAATACAAATGATTGTCTAAAGTGAATCGATTTGCCAAGACAGAATTATTAATCCAAATCAATTCACTTTATGTCCCGATCCAACACATCGTCACCTATGACAACGCGCCAATGTTTCTATTCACGGAGTCCAACTCCGATGGCCAAGACAAACCATCTCCCAAAAGGGATATAGACAACATAACAATCTTTACATGAATAAAGCGCCCAACTTTATTCCCTCGATTGCGGATCATATATTTTAGACCATCATCTTAAGAGTCGTGTCTACCGCATAATCATCCCATCATATGCCTAACTCTTAAGGTTTAGACTGACAGTCTCAGACTACTGTTTGCTTATCATACATTCAACAAATATGAACGTAAAGAGGACAATATTTGGTATATATAAATGAATAAATTCTTTATTGATAAAAATGTCTCCAAAAACGTATTACATTTTTACTCCTTAGAGCATACATGTCTAACAGTGTTGAGGGCGGAGTAGCCTATCGGGTCGAACTGCCTGAAGACACCAATAGCTGCCAGTTTCGGGCACTGCAACGACAAATTGATGAGATCCGGAATTGTAGATTCGATCTAGATGAGATAGGAGCTCAGGACCCACCATTTTCGGATAACATAATACAGGCGCCCATGCCGCCAAAGTTCAAGGTCCCGCAGATCAAGTCTTATGATGGGACCACTGATGCTAATGAGCATGTCGAACTCTTTCGAGGACACATGCTACTACAGAACGCTAGCGATGCGGCGATGTGCAAAGCCTTCTCACTCACTCCTACAGGCCCTGCCCGGCAGTGGTTCTGACGACTCGAACCCAGGTCAATTTCTTCTTTTCGGCATCTGGCCGATGCCTTCTCCTCCACATTCTCCACAACTAAGACGCGAAGAAAATAAATAACTTGTCTGTATGCCGTTAAGCAGGGAGATGGCAGCGTCAGGGATTACATTAACCGGTTTACCCGGGCAGCTCTCGAGGTCAAGCACGTCGAAGACGAGACCCTCAAACACATTTTTGTAGGGGGACTCCAAGATGAAAAGCTGACCTGGTCCTTGGCCTTTGAGCAGCCGAGCACGTTTTCCCAAATGCTCGGGTATGCCCAGAGACACGCGGACGCCACCGAATACATGAAGAGCCACCGGGAAGAGGCCGGCCCGAGCGGAACAAAGAAGGATAAGAAACAGAAAAAGGCGCCAGAACAAGGCAGTGTCGAGCATGCCAAGAAATAGAAGAAAGAGAAAGCCGATAAGCCAAAGGGGCCAACCAGTAAGTTTCAAAACTACACACCCTTGGTGGCGACCATCGATGAGGTGCTCGCCCAGGTTGGTGACAAGAATTTGCTAACACCACCGCCCAAGCTCCGAGGGAGCAGAGCGAAGCGCAATCAGTCGAAGTTTTGCGAATTCCATAAGGATGTGGGGCATACTACCCGGGAATGCATCCAGTTGAAGGACCAGATCGAAAGACTAGTTCGAGAAGGACTTTTACAGGAATTCATCGAGCGGGTTATAATGCCGAGGGCTGCTTCTGCAAGGAACGATTCGTCGAGCCGAGACGTACAAAACCGACCCAGGACCGACGGTGGGAATGCCTCGGATCCCCCGAATATTGTTCACACGATATTCGGGGGCCTGTTACCGGGGACACGTCGAGTGGGCGGCGATCTTACGTCAGAGAAGCTCGGCGGATCGAACGGGGTGAGTTCATAAATGTGTCCGAGCACATCAACAAGATATGCCGTCAAGAAGACACCCCGATCACTTTCACTGAAGAGGAAGCAGACCGATTGATGCATCCTCACAACGATGCCTTGGTATGCGAACTGTCCATCGTCAACAATGTAGTACGGCGTGTCTTAATCGACAATGGCAGTTCGGTAGACATCCTCTTTAAACAAGCATTCGACAGGTTGAAGATAAGCAATGCCCCATTAGTCCCGGTTCGGACCCCACTATTTGGCTTCGTAGGGGAATGTGTCCGGGCAACCGGGAAGGTCAGTCTGCCGGTAACTTTCAGAGAAGGAGCTGCAAGGATCACTCGGGTAGTTGACTTTTTAGTTGTCGACAAACCCTCCCAGTACAACATCATCATCGGCCGGCCGACGCTGAACGGATTGAAGGCCATTGTTTCGACGTATCATTTGGTGATGAAGTTCTCGACTGACGGTGGCGTTGGAGTGATCCACTCATCCCAGACGGACTCCCGGGCTTGCTACGCAAACACTGTCCGAGCAGCCTTGGCTCAGCAACATGGAGTCTTGGCCGTCTATTCGGTCGACGAGACCGATCTCCCAACCGACCCGACACCAAAGATGCTGGCGGACCTGGACCCCAGGTTGCCCGAGGAAGAGGTAAGGGGCACCCCAGTCGAAGACTTAGTGTCATTCTCCCTGGACCCTGAAAGGCCTGAACGCACAGTCCAACTCAGATCACAGTTACGACCTGAGATCCGGGCCGACCTGGAATCCTTTCTTTCCAAATACCGAGACGTTTTCATATGGTCCCATGAGGACATGCCCGGCATTGATCCGAGCATCATCAGCCATCGGCTCAATGTCCAACCTGGTCACAGGCCGGTGATACAAAAACGAAGGGCCTTTAACCTGGAGAGATATGCTGCAATCAATGATGAAGTCCAGAAACTCCTGAAGGCTGGGTTCATCAGAGAGGTCAAATACCTGGAATGGTTAGCGAATGTTGTCCTCGTCAAGAAGGTAAATGGCAAATGGCGGGTCTGCATTGACTACACCGATCTCAACAAGGCCTGCCCGAAAGACTGCTTCCCACTTCCTCGAATAGACCAGCTCGTTGATGCCACAGCCGGCCACGAGCTTTTAAGTTTTATGGATGCATACTCCAGGTACAATCATATAAGAATGGCCGAGGAAGACCAAGTCAAAACCTTGTTCGTTACTGACCAGGGCTTGTACTGTTACGTTGTAATGTCGTTTGGCCTCAAGAACACCGGGGCTACTTATCAACGCATCGTTAATAAGATGTTTGCTCGGTTGATCGAGAAAACTATGGAGGTCTACGTGGATGACATGTTGGTAAAATCTGTCCAAGCGAAGGACCACATGGCCGACCTCCGAGCTAGCTTTGACATTCTCCAGGAATATGGGATGAAACTCAACCTGGTGAAATGCGCTTTCGCCGTCAGCTCGGGCAAGTTCCTCGGATTTTTAGTCAATCAACGAGGAATCGAGGTCAACCCGATGAAAGCCCAAGCAATTATCGACATGCATTCTCCTCGAACGGTAAAGGACGTGCAAAGGCTTACTGGCATGGTGGCTGCTTTGTCTAGATTTGTTTCCCGGGCTACCGACAAGTGCCACCCTTTTTTCAAGGCACTTAAGGGGAGGTTTGAGTGGAGCAGGGAGTGTGAGGAAGCTTTTCAAAGCTTAAAAACTTACCTAGCTACGCCCCCGCTCCTGTCCAAACCTTTGTCCGATGAGGTTTTAACCGCCTATTTAGCCGTGTCAGAGAAAGCTGTTAGCTTGGTCTTGGTCCGAGACGAAGACGGGATCCAGAAACCAGTTTATTACACCAGCCATGCATTCCAAGGTGTCGAGGAGCTGTACCCACCGCTGGAGAAGCTGGCCTTCACCTTAATAACATCGGTCTGGAAGCTGCGGCCATATTACCAAGGCCACACCATCAAGGTCCTAACCAAGTTCCCACTACGGCAAGTTTTGCAAAGCCCGGAGATATCAAGCGTAATGGCCAAGTGGTCGGGTGAGCTGGGCCAATATGATGTGCATTTTGTGCTGAGAACGGCAATAAAAGCTCAAGTCCTCATGGATTTCATTACCGGTAAGGCAACTCCACAAGTCGAGAAGTCACCCATTGAAGAGCCTGATACAGCTGGCTGCAGTGAACAAGACCTTTCCCTGGAGTCGGACTAGAAACTACACATCGACGGCTCTACCTGCGTCGACGGATCGGGAGCCAGGCTGATCCTAACAAGCCCAGACGGGTGCAAGGTCATCTATGCCCTCTGATTTGACTTCAACGCCTCTAACAACGAGGTGGAGTATGAAGCTTTGCTGGCCGGACTACGAATCGCCTGAGATCTCAGCGTCGATCGCCTCACCATCTACAGTGACTCAATGCTGGTGGTGCAGCAAGTCACCGAAGAATTTCAGGCCTGGGCAGACTCGATGGTGGCATATTCAAAGGAAGCAAAACGACTGCTTGGGCAATTCAAGTCCTATTCTTTTAAGCAGATCCCCCGGTCTGAAAACGCAGAAGTCGACGTCCTAGCCCGACTAGCTTCTGGATTGGGTGGAAGTGACTTGACGTCGGTCCCCATCGAAAGACTGCCCGAAGCAAGCATAGTCAAGGAGGTCATGAGCCTCGCCGAGGAGCCACCATGTACCTGGATGGACCAGATTATCCGATACCTGACCACAGCCGAGTTACCCGACGACCGAGAAGAAACACGTCGGGTACGTAACAACTCGGCTCGATATTTGATGATTGGAGGAAAGTCATACCGGCGAGGCTACACTGCGCCATGCTTAAGATGCTTGGACCCCAAGGAGGCCGAATATTTAATGAGCAAGATCCACGAAGGCCTATGTGGCAATCATTCTGAAGGACGCTCCTTGGCCCAAAAGTGCCTCCGACAAGGATACTACTGGCCCACCATGTAGCAAGACTGCGAGAACTTTGCACGAAAATGCCTCAAATGCCAGCAATTTTCTAGAATGTTAGGCTCACACGCCGAGCCTCTCAATCCGGTAACCTCGGCTTCGCCATTTGCAAAGTGGGCCATCGACTTGATCGGACCTCTCCCGTCGGCCCGCTCGCAATTCAGATACTGTATTGTCGCCATAGACTATTTGACGAAGTGGATCGAAGTTGAACCCTGTACCAACATGACTGAAGCCAAGTGTACCAACTTTGTATGGAAAAACATCGTCTGTCGGTTCGGAATCCCGCACACTATTGTGACTGACAATGCCAAACAGTTTGACTCCTCAGGTCTACGTCATCTATGCGAGAAGCTTGGCATTAAGAAGGTTTTCTCCTCCCCGAGCTATCCGTAGAGTAACGGCCAGGTTAAGGCCATGAACAAGACAATTAAAGATAACCTAAAGAAAAAACTCGAGGGCCTTAAGGGTGCGTGGATTGACGAACTGCCCCAAGTGCTTTGGGCATACCGGACAACTACCCGAGCTGCGACTGGCGAGACACCGTTCTCCCTAATCTACGGGGCAGAGGCTGTCATTCCAGCCGAAGTAGCATTACCGAGCTTAAGGGTTGAGCGATACGAGAAGGCTCTGAACGCGGAGCTCATGTTGACCGAGCTCGATCTACTTGAAGAAAAAAGAAACCGAGCATCGATTCGTAACGTAGCTCGGAACCAAGTAGTAGCTCGGTATTACAACAAAAGGGTTCAACCAAGAAGCTTTAAAGTTGGTGACTTGGTAATGAAGAAGGTCACGGTTCAACAACCCGGTCTCGGGTCCTTTGGTCCGAAATGGGAAGGTCCATTTAGAGTCGAAGGTATCGTATGACCAGGCACTTACAGGTTGACCAATACGGAGGGGAATCAGCTCAGGCATCCATGGAATGCCGAGCTCTTAAAAAGATTCTATTCTTAAAATTTAGAGCCAGACTCCTTTTTTGACCTCTGGCCACAATTCTTTTGTAACTAGACCTGCTGAACAGGGCTAGAAAAATCTATGTATATATCACATTAATGAGGCACAACTTCCCTAATATCATTCCACCTGAGTAATGTGTTGAAGGGAAAAGTAAATCCAAGATGCCGCAACTCCAGCTCGGAGGACAAGACACTAACTCCCACCAAGGGAGAGTCATCCTCGTTAAACCGAGCTGGGGGGCTGGTCGGTACACCGACCCCAGGTCTGTCGCCATACAGACGACCCGAGAAGTTGCTTGGCACAATATATGTCCAACGACTCCTACACTTGTAAAGTTTCTTTAAAACTTAAACAAGTCTAGGGGGGGCAACAGGGTAAGGGTAGTTATACGCCGTCTATATTCTGCCCGACCGAGATCAGAAACCTAAACCTGCTTGGATAACTGAGCAGATAAGGAGAACTACTCAGGGTGACCGAGAACAGAAGTACTTGGATTAACCAAGACTAACCTAGACCTGCTTGGAGTAATCAACCAAGCAGAGAAGGATAACAACTCGGATTAACAGAGAACAGAGGTGCCATTTACCTCTGCTCGGACAACTCGACAACAGAGGTACCAAACTTACATGCTCGGATAAATTGAGCGAGCAAGGCAAAGTCGAGCCAACTTTATGGCTGTCGAGATAGCTGGTTCCCAACCTGGGATCCTCCCCGAAAAATGCCTAACTTTGAAAATTACGTAGGATGTAAAATAAAACAGAACTGTATGTAAGAAAATAATGAAGGCAAAACGGGAAATCTTTATTTATCAGGGAGGTACAAGGAAACCGGACACCTCCCGAGCCCGAATACAAAAAAAAAGGGGTTCGATCGGCCTGGGTCTCGTCCCCAGCCGTGTCCTCGTCCCTGCTTCTCTCGGTGACCTGCTCATCCCCGTCGTCGTCACCGTCCACCACGATGACCTCGTCCTCGACACCCCGCTGTTGCTCGGCATCATCTTGGTTTGGCTCAACGATGACCGACCAGTCAAATCCAGCTGCCTCAGGGTGCTTTTCTATTAGGTGATCACGGAGGTCTGTCATGCCATCGTAGTAGAGATCGGCATACTCCGGGGATGTTTTAAATTCCTCGACCGCACTGGCTAAGCGGTCGGGGAGCCCGGCCACAAATTGCTGGTGTTCCGCTTGCAGGGTTGCGAGCTGCCCCTCAAGCCGTGCGGCTTTATCCTCCGCCTCCTTGAGCAGCCTCGACATGTCCTCGGCCTCGGCCTTTGCTTTTCGAGCTTCCTCCTGAGATCGTGTGAGAGACTCCTTGGCTTGGTCTAGCTCAATGTTCTTCTCATTGAGCTTCTTGTCGGAGTCCAACTTCTTCAGGAGGGTCTTTTTGTGCATCTCTTTCTCCTTGTGGATCTCCTTCATCCCAATGGAGTGCACCATATGCACAATGGCGCTCGACTGCAAAAATTAGGACGTCAGTCCTCGGCAATATATTACAAGGAGAACTATTGATTAGCTCGGATACTTACAGAGGCAGTGGCTCGGAGGGCCATGTTGCACAGACTCTGGAAGTCCTCACCCTGGATGTTCATGAAGAAGTCATCCTGGGGAACCGCATCTCCGAGGCATTCAAGAACCATACCACGGTAGTCCGGGCGCCTTCTCTGCAAGTCCTCAGCAGAACCTCTGGCGGCCTCGTCTACTAAAGCGACCTCTAGCGAGGCCTTGGTTGGCTATGGCGGAGGTGGTGGAACTTGGACTAATGAGAAGGTCTGCCCGGTGCAAGTTGGGAGCTCGGGCATCGACATCCGCTTGCGTTTTCTCCCGGTGTCGATAGCCTTGCCCTTGCCCTTCCTCAAATTTTCCATCTGGGCACGCCTGTCAGCACGGGAGGTCGGTGCTATCATTTCTGCACAAGGAAGAGCAAAGTCAAAACAAGATCGGGACAAAAAAGGGATGATTAAAAATAAAGTTCCGGGCTAACCTTTGATCCGGAGTTGGCGAGACGGGTATATGAACCTAATCACGTCCTCGAGGTCCTCGTCAGCTATAGGTGGCCCCGCATCGAAGGAGCCACTAGACGAGTCCTCAGAATTGGATGTAGAAGGCTCCCTTGTCGGCCACCCAGACCAGGAAGTGCTTGGCCCTGGAACGTCCACGGTGCTCGGACGAGCAATTGTAACCTGCCCGGCCTCCCGGGCAGGACGGACAGCTCGGGGAAGGCTGCTGGACTCCCCAAACCAGCCGTAACTGGATAAAGTGTCCTTCCTCAGAAGGAAGGACTGTTGTCTGGATGGTTTTGGCTTCTCGAACAGCTCATCCACGGCCTTTATTAAGCGGCTCGGTGCCCAAGGACTGCTTGGTCCAAACGTGCCCCTACTCAAACGATCTCGACACTTACTCATCCTTGGGGACGGCTTCATCGGCTCGAGCTAAAAAGTTCCCCCCAGCGTAGAACCACTCGTACTTCCATAACTTGTCTGAGTCAGGGTTGCCCAGGATAAAATCCTTCTTGAAGCCGGTGAAGTAGTACCAGCCGGACTGCCGAGGAAGCTTCTTCATCTTGAATACTTGTTTGAAGGCCCCCAGTGGCATCTCGGTACTCCGGTGGTACTTCCATAGGATGTACATCCCGATCAGCGACCGATAGCTGTTCGGGTTCAGTTGAGCCGGGCACACATTAAAGTCGTTGAGTGCCCGGCGGAGAAAGCGGTGCAATGGTAGACGCAGCCCAGCCCTGAAGAACTCGGCGTAGAGCGTGATGAATCCCTCTGGCGCGTCTAAAGGTGACGTCTCCCTCACCGGGGACGGCAAGAATCACATCCGCCGGGATGCCATACTCGACGCTTAGGTTCTCTAACTGTGACTCCGTGATGGCGCTCGTATAGCCCGCCGTCGAGGTTTGTCCAGGACGGCTTACCCGATATGCCGTTACACCCCGCACGCGGGTGACGTGGACCTCCTGCTCCATCTTCGGCTGCTCCGCCTCTGCCTCCTCGGCTGCATGCTCCTCATCAGGAGACATCAACTATGATCACCCCCGCGACTTGGACGGGGGCCCCAGCACTCTGACCAGAGGTGCTCGGAGCATCCTCGCGGGCCTGAAGCTCGGTCCTCTCCCTTGGAAGAACTCGGGAAGAGCCCGCTGTCGCCGCCCCCACATAAGGGTCTTGCTCCCTGGACAGCCTAATGAGCTTACGCCTGTCCAGCATGTTTAAAAACTCCTGCTTAGGTACCGTCTGGGAATCGACCCTTAGGATCTGCTTCAGCCGACCAGGCCCCGTCCCGTCTTGGGGATGCCACTTCGGCGTCGGATTGGGTGGAAGAAGAGCTACTGCTCTCCTCACTACTTTTCGACCATGAAACCTCTACGTTCTGGGAGTCAGACAAATCACTCATTTTCACTCGGGAAATTACCTGCTAGGGTTCTCGATGGCTTGAACTCGGGAGATGATGTCCTCGGCTATTTAACTTGAGCTCGGTAGCTAAAACTCTTCAGGCTTAAAATTTTTGAAAATGAAGTGTAAATTACAAAGGAGGAGGCCCTATTTATAGCCATTTTGGGCGGGAAACTCGAGCGCGAAAACCCAAGAGGCGCAATTAATACGCCTGACAGTCGCACAAACGACCGCTATGCGACACGCGTCCCCCGTCTGATCCGCGCGTCTTTTCACCTCACCCCGCTTCCAAGTGTCATTTGGTCTTCCTTCTTTGAGCCGACCTCACCCACTCCTCATAGTCCACCCGGCCGAACATCGACCAGGTGAACTGGGGGGCTAATGTTGAGGGTAAGCTCGGCGCCACCACCGAGGATATTAACTTTGGTGGTCGGCAATTAAGCTCGGCAGACCTCAGGAAGCTTACTGTCAGGCCCTGACGGTTTATACTTCTTCTCGAGGTGCCTCTCAAGCATCCAAGGGCACGCCCCAAGAAGGCTGCCACCTCGGGATGTATGATAGCTCGGGTCGGACCACGTTACTCATAAAAATAGGCTACTACTCACCCTTGTAGGCCAACACCAGGCAAATGCGCTGCCGTCCGATAGAGTCCAATCCATTGGGCGATGGGCACGACACTTGTTACCTACTGCCTGACACACCTTGATGTGACTACCTGGGTGATGGGCAAAACCCATCTTGCACCCGATCCAAGTGGTGGCCTATAAATAGGATGCATTTTTGACATTCTAGAGAGAGACTTCTTCACACCTAACTAGTTGCCGACCTCTGCTGGGCAATACCTGCCTTGAGCATCGGAGAGCCCTTGTCTATTGACTAACCCCACTATTCTTCGAACCATCCCTCTCATAGGTACACACTCCCGGTCAGGGGCAAGCCTAAGAGGAGGTCAAAACGTGCGCAACCGCACGTAGGTGTTGATCCTACGCCGGAACAATGGTAAGCATCAACAGAAGTCATAGGTGTGTGTCTTATCTAAAACATGTAAAAGAATGTGGTATTTATAGGCTAAAGAAATGGATGATACAATCCAAAACTTAATGAGAATTTTAATTTCGGTGCCATTAACCCAGGTTTTATGAGATTTAATATGGTGCCATTAACCTCTACTAAGTGCAATTTTATGAGCAGGTTTAGTGCTGAACCATTACGCCTCTCAACAGTTAAATTCAGATTTATTGTTGGAAGCAATTAAAATTTTACAAAACATAGCTCGCGCAAGGCAAGCTCAACAAACCTGGCATTTGCATCGCCCATGTCGTGCATGCACATATTGAGTCCTTAACCCATCGGCGTTGTGATTTGCGCCCCCCTCCCCCCTACTGCGTGAGAGAGCCTCTTAGGTACAATATCTTACCTAAGCACAAAAGTGCAACCACATCAAGCTTTTATGCCTAACCTAATGTAGGACTCTACATTTAGGCTTTTTCCAATAAAATTCAAATGTCAATGGGCACACTTTAAGCATCAATTTCTCATTCACCTGAATCACCATTTTTCCAATAATCCCCCACATGAATGAAATTAACAGATTACAAGGGAATGCAATGACACGACATGGTGATAGAGTTCTACGGTTAATACCTGCATAGGATAGGCAGGTGTTAACCCTTGAACCTTCCATCATGAAAGAATGTTTACTTTATTGGCTGACTAATAGACGCGATGTCCTTGAACTGTTCGATCATTTGTGTAAAAAATAACATACCTCACATAGATATTTTCCGGACGCAGTTTCAGTTCTCATGGTTATGTTCATTTTGGCCATGAATGTCTCCCTGGTTTCGTAAGAGTTTCTAATGAATTGAGCCCTGGCAATTCTCCTTTGAAACAGTCCCATTTCTTTCTCACATAGGTGATTTCTTACTTTAAGAGTAACCTGCATTACTCCACGCAAATTCCTAATGTATTCGATGCATAAGAATCATTAAAAGCAAACTGCTTAACCTTTCTCGATGGGTATCATTATTTTATTATAGGAATGGGTTGGGGTAACACCTACAGTGATCTTACTCAGTCTATTCAGTTTAGTTATCCCATTGAACCTAGATCTTGGGATCTCTAGTCAACAAGGTTGGGTTCCACTGTTTCTACCTATTCTTTCACGGGCTTAAGTCTCATTCCTCTTGATGTTTTCTCAACTTGATCTCTATTCAGTCCTTTGGTTAACGGATCAGCAATGTTTTCTTTAGACCTTATATAGTCTATTGTCATGACTCTAGTCGAGATCAGTTGTCTAACAGTATTATGTCGACGACATATATGTCTTGACTTACTATTGTACATAACATTCTGTGCTCTGCCAATAGCAGATTGATTATCACAATGTATACATATTGCAGGTATAGGTTTAGGCCATTTAGGAATATCCTCCAAGAAATGTCTTAGCCATTTAGCCTCTTCACCGCTTTTATCTAAGGCTACAAATTTAGATTTCATAGTGGATCTGGTTATCACTGTCTACTTTAAGGACTTCCATGAAACTGCTGCGCCTCCCAAAGTGAATACATATCCACTTGTAGCTTTAGAATCTTATATATTAGATGTCTAACTTGCATCAAAATACCCTTCAAGAACAACATGATCTCTTGTATAGTGTAGTCCATAATCAGGAGTATATCGTAAGTATCTAAGTACTTCAACAATCGCTTTCTAGTGGTCATCTCCTAGATTACTCATGAATCTACTCAGACTGCTCGCAACGTAGGCAATGTTTGGTCTTGTACAACTCATTAAGTACATTAAACTGCCTATCACTCTAGCATATTTCACCTGGGATATATTTCTCCTCTATTTTTGGACAGATGTTGACTAATATCAATTGGTGTTTTGGCCATGATAGTGTCATTTTTACTAAATTTGTCAAATGTCTTGTCCACATAGTGTGACTGACTCAAGATGAGTCCATCAAACGACCTTTTGATTTTGATTCCCAAAATCACATCAGCAGGTCCCATGTCTTTCATGTCAAACCTAAAGTTCAACATATCCTTAGTAGATTTGATCATCTGATCATTGCTACTCACAATTAGCATGTCATCTACATACAGACAAAAAATGACATATCCATTGCCTGTTCTTTTGACATAAACACACTTGTCACACCCATTAATTTTGAAATCATTTGACATCATAACACTATCAAATTTCTCATGCCATTGCTTTGGCGCTTCTTTAAGCCCATACAAAGACTTCACCAATTTGCAGACTTTCTTTTCTTGTCCTAGAGTAATACAACCCTTAGGTTGTTCCATATAACTTTCCTCTTCAAGATCTCTATGAAAAGCAAGTCTTTACATCCATCTGATGTACTTCAAGATTCCGCAAAGCTGGCAATCGCCAAAATCGTTCTAATGGAGGTTATTCTCGTCATAGGAGAATAAGTATCAAAGTAATCAAGGCCTTATTTTTGTCTATATCCTTTTATAACAAGTCTAGCCTTATACTTGCTAATTGTTCCATTTGCTTTCATTTTCCGTTTGAAAATCCACTTAAATCCTAGCGGTTTACTTCTTGGAGGAAGGTCCACTAATTCCCAAGTATGATTCTGCATGATGGAATCAATGCCACTCTTCTGGCTTCTTTCCATAAAGGACCCTCAGATGAGCTTATAGCTTCTTTGAAAGTTTGAGGTTCAGCCTCTAGCATATAGGTTAGAAAATCTGGTCCAAATGACTTTTCTGCCCTTGCCTTTTTGCTTCGTCTAGGCTCTTCCTCTTCTTGTTTGGTTTCAATTTCTTGGTGATCTTGACTATTCTCTTCAATAATCTCCAATGTTTGTTTAGATGAACTTAGACCATCCTCTTTGGATTTACAAGGAAATACATGTTCAAAAAATGATACATTCCTAGATTCCATTATCGTGTTCTTATGAATCTCAGGGTTTTTAGATTCATACACAAGGAACCGATATGCACTACTATTGTGGGCATAACCAATGAAAATGCAATCAACCATTTTAGGACCTATTCTCATTTTCTTTGGTGTAGGTACCATTACCTTTGCAAGACACCCCCACACTCTCAAGTATTTGTAGGAAGGCTTTCTCCATTTCCACAATTCATAAGGGGTCTTGTCTTCTTGTTCCTCTTCGGTAGCCTACAATCTGCTAATTTGTGACCCACCTTGTCACAATTAAAACACTTTCTTTGAAATTTCTGCTTCTTTGAAATTCCTCCCGTGGGTCCAGCTTGAACCCTGACTTGTTTTTCTTATTCTTGGAGCTTTTATCATGCTCCACTACATTTGCCTTAGCAATAGACTTGTTAGAGAACTTTTTCTCAGATCCTCTATTGTCTTCCTCAATGCAAAGTCAAACAATAAGATCTTCAACGCTCATTTCCTTATGCTTGTTCTTCAGATAGTTCTTGAAGTCATTCCATGCAAAGGGTAGAATCTCTATAATTGCAGCTACCTGGAAAAACTCGCTAATTATCATTCCTTTTGTATGAAATTTCATGAATGAGGGTAGTATCTTCTGTCTTGTACTTGTGATCCAAGGACTCCCACGCTTCCTTGGATGTTTCTTTTTTAAGACTATACACATTATAAAGTGCATCAGTCAAGCCATTCAGAACATAGTTCTTACACAAGAAGTCAGAATGCTTCCATGTTTCAACAGCAAGCAACGTCTGAGCATTTGTTTCATCTTTCTAATAGTAGGAGGATCCTCTTTTAAGAATCTCGCAAGATTTAGTGTTGTCAAATAGAACAACATCTTTTGTTGCCAAGTTTTGAAATTCAGCCCACTAAATTTTTCAGGTTTTTCATTGTGGTTCACAAGAACCATAACCAACAATGGTTGCGTCGAGGTCGAGGCATGAACCCTAGGATACGGCACTGGCATCTTAGAAGTGCTCCCAGTTAGAACATTCTCAGTTGAAACAACGTTCATGTTACCACAGATTTCTTTAACTTCAAATAAAACTATGAATTAGTTTCCTTCAATAATAAAAAATTCTTCCAAACAAATAACTAAAGAACGTTAAGAAACGATAAATTTATAACATAAACGTTTATATATATTATTGTATATGAAATCTACATAATAAAATATTTATAACATAAACGTTTATATATATAATAAATGTTTTGATTAAAAACAAAACGTAACAAACTTTATAATGACAAAGTTTTTTAATAAACAGTCAACAAACTGTTTATAACAAATGTTTTATAGAGAACTGACCGTAACAAACTGTATAATAAATGTTTTGATAGGAAAAACTACAACATTCATATATATACATAAACAATTAAAAACGATGCATAGTAAAACAAATATAACATAAGTGGTAAATAATATATGGATAACGGTTCCTTTGTTATAACTGTAATACAAACAGTTCCTTTGTAATAATATATATAACAAACCAAAAAAACATTAAAAGCTGTAACAACAAAAATACAAAATGTTTATAATATTAAAGTTATTGAAATTTAATGGTTTGTACATTTTTTCTCTTTACAATCTGCCGAATATCAAAATCAGAGTAATAAATTTTGCAATCAATATTTATATGCTAAAATAAACTAAAACAAATTATCAAAACGACCTAAATGTAACAATTTCAACCGTTAAAAGTAAACGTTTATAACAATAACAAAAACCAACGTCAAAAGCAGACCAAATTTATCAAGGTTGAAATGTAATAAAATGCTCATAAATAAATATGGAAGCAAAGAATCTATAATAAGATGGTTCTACTTAGATTAAGAAAATATTAAAACTGAATAGAATAAACAATAGATTTATAATATATGTTAACATGCAACCAAGGTGCTAGAAGGAAATTAAAAGGTCTATTCCTTCATTCTAGTAACCTGTCTGTCTTCAAAGGATGATCTATTTTAAGATTGTTAGCAAATATAACATGTAATTTAGATAAAACGAACAAGTTACAATTGTAAATATGACAAATCAGGAAATAAGTATAATAAAACCTTTAACTAAATTAAAGCGAAAATTGGACTGAAAAACAATTGAGGCACATTTAGCACACGTTGTCCTTAAAACAGATTCGTCTCCTCCTGTTGTGCACGAAGATTTGATGGACGTCTGTCTCCTAGGATACAATGACTAGCAACAAAATCTTAAGCACTATCGGGTACCATCTCCAGCAAACTTAAAACCATGTCTCCCTCTATCACCAAAACCCATCAAAAAAGAGAACTCTGCCTATAGAACTTGGAAAACTTGAAAAGAAAAGCAAGAGTGATAGTTGTGTGTCTTATCTAAAATATGTGAAGGAGTGTGGTATTTATAGGCTAAAGAAATGGATGTTACAATCCAAAACTTAATGAGAATTTTAATTTCAGTGCTATTAACCCGGGTTTTATGAGGTTTAATATGGTGCCATTAGCCTCTACTAAGTGCAACTTTATGAGTAGGTTTAATGCTGAGCCATTAAGCCTCTCAACAGTTAAATTCAGATTTATTGTTGGAAGCAATAAAAATTTTGCAAAACATAGCTCATGCAAGGTAAGCTCGACAAACCCAGCATTTGGGTCACCCACATCATGCGTGCACACCCTGGGACCTTAACCCACTAGGGTCATGATTTACACCCCTTCTCCCTGCTCGTGAGAGAGCTATTAGGTACAACATCTTACCTAAGCACAAAAGTGCAACCAAATCAAGCTTTAATGCCTAATCTAACATGGGACTCTACATTTAGGCCTTTTTCAACAAAATCCAAATGTTAATGGGCACACTTTGAGCATCAATTTCTCATTCATTCGATTATCATTTTTCAAATAATAAATATTTATAACATAAACGTAAAAGTAAAAACGAACATGGATAAAAATGAACAATCTACCATATTGCATGTAATATGGATAAAAACGAACAAGTTACAATTGAGAATATTATAAATAAGAGAGACAAGTACACCAAAATCTTTAACAAAATCAAAGCAAAAAATTGGATGAAAGAGCGGTCGAGGTAAGTTGAGGGTGTGAGCTCGGCGCTACCGCCGAGGAGCCTTACTCTAGGTGGTCAGCCAAGAAGCTTGACAAAGATACGAGGAACTAACAACTGATCCCGATGAGCTTGGATCACTTGTCCGAGGTTCTTTTCAAGGTCCCTCAGGCCACACTACAATTGGTCGCCTCCTCGGGTCAGGCACTAGCTTGGGTTAGATCTTTTTCGCTTATAAGTGGGCTACTACTCGCCATCATTGGCCAACAGATGGCAAATAACTTGCTGTCGGATGGGAAACAATTCATCGACGGAGGGCATGACACTTGTCTTCTGCCTTCTGACATGCCTTGATGTGACACGTGAGTCGTGGGTAAAACCCCCCTGACCTCTAGCCTAAGTGGCAACCTATAAATAGGATGCATTTATTGCATCCAGCATGCATGTTCCTTCCCACCTAACTAGTACCCATTCTCTGCCAATCAACTCTTGCCTTAAGTATTAGAGAGCCCTTGTCTATTGACTGACCCATCTTTTCCTTGCCTCTAAGCATCCCTCCTCTTATTGCAGGTCCACCCTATTAGGTAGAGCCAAATAGGGAAGAGCTGTCCACAGTGCGCCACCGCACTTGGGGTAGATCCGTCATTAGGCTCCAATAAGCATCAACATTTTGGCGCTACAAGGAAGGCGCCTACGCCTTCACTTAAAATTAACAGCCACAGTAGGCCAGTGAACCGAGATGGTAACTTAAGGCAATGCCTAGGATGAGGGTGCCCGATATGAGGGGTCGGAAGAGGCCCAAAACCAAAACCAAAATCTAGCTAGACCCACGGGACGTCCCCGAGCCACGTGATCCCGTTTTAGGAGTCAGGGAAGCTCGACGAGGGCCGAATAGGTGCAAGATTCGGTTGTCCAAGACCCTATCCGGAATTGACCAATGTTGTTTGGATACTGACTCGGTAGCTCGTACAGCAGGCTCAATGCCAAGTGGCTCATGGCCTCCCACCTCCAACCCTGGCTGACCAAGCTTGGGGGTCGTGTAGGACGGATGTCACTGACCCTAGTGAAGCTGACTCTGAGTGCTTCAAAAGATCTACATATGGCATCTCGACAAATAACAGGCTCGTCTGAGAGGGACGCCTTGGCCCTCAGGAAGCACGGGCTTCGTCACCACAATGCTCCTAAGCATCTATTTTTGAACAGCTCAGGATCCAAGGGGAAGCATAGCAGGGTCACCACATCGGAGCAGGTGATGGGGTTAAGGGCGAAGCACCCTATAGCGTTGAACTACACAAAGATACCAATAGTCGCTAGTTCTGGAAGTTGCAATGCCAATTGATGAAATCTACAACAATCATTTTAGTTTGGAAGACGTCGTTGCCTTGGATCTGTTGTTTACCGATGCCATCATGCAAGCCCCGATGCTGCCCAAATTTAAAGTCCTGTAAATCAAGGCCTACGACAGGACTGCAGACGCTGACGAGCATGTCAAATTATACCGAAGACACATGCTCCTACAAAACGCCAACGACGCAACCATGTGCAAGGCATTTTCTTTGACCCTGATTGGACTAGCTTGGTAATGGCTCTAATGACTTGAGCTAGCTTTGATCACTTTTTTCCAACAACTCTCTAATGCCCTCTCGGTAGCCTTCTCCACAACAAGGATAAGGAGAAAGGAAATAACCTATTTATATGCTGTTAAGCAAGGCGATAGCAATGTCCAAGATTGTATAAACCGGTTTACCCTAGCTGCACTCGAAGTCAAGCACGTCGAAGACAAGACCCTGACACATGCCTTCGTCGGGGTCTCCGAGACAAAAAACTAACCTGGTCACTAGCATTCAAGCAGCTAAGCACATTTTCTCAGATGCTCGGCTACGCGCAGAGGTATGTTGGCATGGTTGAATATATGAAGAGCTGTAGAAAAGAAGCTAGCAGTAGTGGCACGAAGAAGGAGAAAAAGTAGAAGAAAGCATCTGAATAGTCTAGTGCTGAGCAGAATAAGAAGCAAAAGAAGCACAAGAAGGCCGAGAAGCTAAAAGTGCCGACCGTAAAGTTCCAAAACTACATGCCCCTGGTGACAAGCGTAAGCCAAGCAAGACCAAAGCAAGTACTGTAATTTTTCCAAGGACGTGGGACATAACACCTGTGATTGCATTCAGCTCAAGGACCAGATCGAGGACTGGTCCGAGAAGGACATTTGTAAGAGTTTGTAGAGAGAGTTTTAGCTCCAGGCTCTGTAGCAGGGAGAGACAACCAAACGAGCCAAGACGAGCTGAACCGCATATGCAACATTGGTGGGAATGCCCCAAAACCCCCAAACATTGTTCACATAATCTTCGGAGGGCCTGTCACCGGGGACACCTCGAGTGGGTGGCAGGCTTTCATCCGAGAAGCTTGGCTAGTCAAGAGCAGTGAGCTCATTAACATGTCTGAGCATGTCAATAAATTTGCCACCAACAAGACATGTTAATCACCTTTACGAAAGAGGAGGCAGACAAATTAATCAATCCGCACAATGATGCTCTTGTGTGCGAATTGTACATCATCAATAACATAGTACAACATGTGCTGATCGACAATGGTAGCTCAACTGATATCTTATTCAAGCAAGCATACGATAAGCTAAAGATCAGCAACGCTACTCTTATCCTGGTTCAGACGCCATTTTACAGCTTCATAGGTGAATGCGTCCGAGCGGTCGGGAAGGTTGGTTGCCAATCATCTTCGATGAGGGCACTGCTCAGGTAACACGCGTCATCGACTTCCTGGTTGTCGACAAACCCTCCCAATACAATATTATTATCGGTCGTCTGATGTTAAACGCATTGAAGGCTATGGTCTCCACCTACCACCTAGCCATGAAGTTCCCAACGGACAATGGAGTCAAAGTAATTAGGTCACTACAGAAAGATTCCTAAGCTTATTATGCTAATGCTATCAAGGCTGCATCAGCTCAACAATTAAATGTCTCAGCCATTTACAAGATTGATGAAATATAGTTCCTAGCCAAGCCGACGCCCAAGATGCTTTCCAACCTTGACCACCGTATGCCCAAGGAGGAGGTGAGGACCGCCCCTGTTGAGGATCTGGTGCCGTTCAGCCTTGATCTAGCACATCCTGACTGCACGGTCCAACTCAGCTCTCAGCTGAAGCCTAAGATCTAGGCCGACCTTGAGAAGCTCCTCATAGAGTATCAGGATGTGTTCGCATGGTCTCACGAGGACAAGCCTGACATTGATCTCGACATAATCTATCATCGGCTTAACATCCAACTAGAGTACAAGCCAGTTATTTAGAAGAGAAGGGCCTTCAACCCAGAAAGGTATACCGCCATTAATGAAGAGGTCCAAAACTACTGAAGGCAAGATTCATTTGAGAAGTAAAGTATCTGGAGTGTTTGGCGAATGTGGTCTTAATCAAGAAGGCGAATGAAAAATGGTAGGTTTGTATAGACTGCATCGATCTAAACAAGGCCTGCCCCAAGGACTGCTTTCCACTGCCCCGAATAGACCAGCTCATTGATGCAACTACCAGGCACGAGCTGCTCAGCTTCATGGATGCCTATTCGATTATAACCAAATACGGATGGCCGAGGAAGATCAAATAAAAATAGCCTTTGTTACCGACCAAGGGCTCTACTGCTACGTAGTAATGCCCTTTGGACTTAAGAATGCTGGGGCTACCTACTAATACCTAATCAATAAAATGTTTGCTCAGGTGATCGTCAAAACCATAGAGGTCTACATGGACGATATGTTAGTTAAATCTATCCGAGCAGTGGACCACATGGCCGATCTCCGAGCGAGCTTTGACATTCTCCGGGAGTATGTGATGAAACTCAACCCAACAAAATTCGCGTTTTGGGTTAGCTTGGGCAAATTTCTCATATTTCTGGTTAATCAAAGAGGAATTGAGGTCAACCTAGCCAAGGCTTAAGCTGTTATAAACATGCATTCACCTCGGATAGTGAAGGAGGTACAAAAACTAATCGGCATGGTAGCGACTCTCTCCAGGTTCGTCTCCCAGTCTACTGATT
This sequence comes from Artocarpus heterophyllus, assembly GCA_025403435.1. Lineage (NCBI taxonomy): Eukaryota > Viridiplantae > Streptophyta > Magnoliopsida > Rosales > Moraceae > Artocarpus > Artocarpus heterophyllus. The sequence continues at coordinate 11,593,096 of CM046351.1, forward strand.
AGTGCCATCCATTTTTTTGGGTGCTCAAAGGGAGCTTTGAGTGGAGCGAGGAGTGTGAGGAAGCCTTCCAGAATTTAAAGAGGTACTTAGCCACGCCCCCGCTCCTATCCAAACCTTTACCAGGGGAAGTATTGTATGCCTACCTCGCTGTGTTGGAGAAGGTTATTAGATCGGTCCTCGTCCGAGAAGAAGACGAAGTTCAGAAGCCCGTCTACTACACAAGCCATACGTTTAGGGTGCCGAGGAGAGGTACCCCCCACTTGAAAAATGGCTTTTACCCTAGTCACTTTTGCTCGAAAATTACAGCCTTATTTTCAAAGGCACACCATCCGGGTCCCGACAAAATTACCTCTCCGACAAGTTTTTCAAAGGTTGGAGATATAAGGACTAATGGCCAAGTGGTCGGCTGAACTCGGCCAGTGTGACATTCATTTTGCACCGAGGACAGCTATCAAGGCCCAGGCCCTTGCAGATTTCATTGTCGAGTTCATCGATGCCGAGCAAGGCACACTACTAGCCGAGAAGGCACCAATGGAAGTCCAAATGCCCTTAGCTATAGTGAAGGTGATCATGCTGTGTTGGAACCAGAATGGAAGCTCTTTGTAGATTGATCTTCCTGCGCTGAAGGTTCAGGTGCTGGGATGGTTTTAACAAGCCCAGATGAATATAAGACAATCTACGCACTTTGATTCGATTTGAAGGCCTCTAACAATGAGGCAGAGTACAAAACACTCCTAGCCTGACTCAGAATAGTCAGGGATCTTGGGGTAGACCGCCTAATCATCCATAGCGACTCCATGCTTATCGTCCAATAGGTCACTGGGGGGTTTTAAGCCCGGATGGAATCCATGATCATGTATTTACAAGAGGTTAGGGAATTGCTCGGGCAGTTTAAATCTTACTCATTCAAGCAGATTCCTATATCGAAAAACTCTGAGGCTGATGTGCTTGCTCGGCTCACCTCGGCCCTAGGCGATAGTGAGTTAACCTCAGTCCCTATTGAAAGATTAGCCAAGCCAAGTACTAACAAAGAAGTGGCATGTGTAGTCGAAGAGTAGGAGACTACCTAGATGGACCCGATCATCCGATACCTGACCACAGCCGAATTACCTGGCGACCGAGAAGAGGCATGCCGGATTCACAATAGCTTGGCTCGGTATTTGATGATCGACAGGAAGCTATATCAACGAGGCTACACTACACCGTGTTTGAAGTGCGTAGGGCATAGAGAAGCTCAATATCTGATGAAAGAGATCCATGAAGGGCTATGTGGTAATCACTCCAAGGGGCAATCCTTGGCCCAAAAATGCCTTTGGCAGGGCTATTACTGGCTGACTATGGAGAAGGACTGTAAGGACTTCACGCAAAATGTCTAAAATATTAGCAGTTTGCCAGGGTGCCTGAACATCATGTCGAGCCACTTACCTCGGTAACTTCAACGTGGCCTTTTACTAAGTGGGCTATTGATCTTATCGGGCCTCTTCCCCAAACCCGGCCTCAGTTTAAGTACTACATTGTAGCCATCGACTACCTCACCAAATGGGTGGAAGTAAAGCCGTGTACGAAGATGACCGAGGCTAAATACACCAACTTTGCATGAAGAAAAATCATTTTTCGGTTTAGGATCTCGCATACCATTGTAATCAACAACGCAAAAGCAGTTCAAATCCTCGAGTCTCATCCTCCTATGCGAGCAGCTCGGCATCAAGAAGGTCTTCTCTTCTCCAAGCTACCCTCAAAGCAATGGGCAAGTTGAAGCAATCAATAAAACAATCAAGGACAATATAAAGAAAAAACTTGAAAGCCTCAAGGGGGCATGGATTGATGAGCTCCCAAAGGTGCTCTAGGCTTACCTGAACAATGGCCCGAACTGCCATCGGGAAAACTCCATTCTCTCTTGTATACGGGGCTGAGACTATCATCCCGGCAGAAGTAGGACGACCAAGCTTCAGGGTCGAACAATGCAAAGAAGTTCAAAATGTTGAGACCATGATGTCCAAACTTGATTTGTTCGAGGAGAAAAGGAACTGTGCAACGATTCATAATGCATCTTGGAACCAAGTCATTGCTTGGTACTATAACACACGGGTCCAATCGAAAAGCTTCAAAGTTGGAGATTTGGTGCTAAACAAGGTCACTATTCAGCAGCTCGAGCTGGGGTCCTTTAGTCCAAAGTGGGACGGACCATATAAAGCCATCGAAATTGTCCAACTAGACACCTATAGGTTGTCAGACATGGAGGGCAACTTGCTCAGTCATCCTTGGAACGCTGAGCTTCTAAAAAAATTCTTTTGCTAACTGATGCCAGAAACTCTTTTCGACCTTTGGCTACATTCTTTTTGTACTAGGCCTACTAAATAGGATTGGAATGTAAATATTGTTTATTAATGAAAATTTTAGTTCCTATGCTGTTCCATTGAGCAATATGTGTTAAGAAAATACAACTCTCGAAAGGGGGGGCCGTAACTCCAAATTGGGGGACCAGACAATAACTCCCGAAGAGGGAGAGTCATCCCATTAGTCTCGGCATACAGACCACCTGGACAAAGTTACCGTAGCATAACTGTGCCAGGCCAACATTAGACTTGTAAAAGTTTCAAGGAACCGAACTAGGAGGCTGATCGGCATTATGTTGACCATTAGTCTATCACCGTGCGAACCACCTAGACAAAGTCACCCTAGCATAATTGTGCCCGACCAACATTAGACTTGTAAAAGTTTCAAGGAACTTAAACAAGTCTAAAGGGGCGATAGGGTATAGGGTACCACACACCATTGTGCTTTGCCCAATCAAGAAATGGGCTTTCCCTGCTCGGCTAAACTCGGTGATCACTTTTCCCCAAGAAGTTTCTTTCCGAGGAATGTTTAACTTGGAAAAGTAAGACGTTTGTCATCGAGACATTGAACTCGGCGAGAATGCAATTGGGAAGGTGAGTTTGGAATTCTTTATCCAAAAATGTTTTCTCTTGAAGGACATTCAACTTGGAAAATCCTCAACTCAATTCCTCTCCCGAGAAGCACTTAACTCCAAGGAAGGAGGTTCGAACTTCGTTCCCAACGAGCCGCCCCACAAGCTTTCAAAGCAAAATTTTTAATCCGAGGACAATCACACTTGGAAAAGAAAGTTCAAAGATCAAAACTAAAAGAAAATTTCGAGAAGCGATAAACTTCAGGGAAAATAAAATTTTCATTATAAAAAGCGGTAGGGAGGTACAAATAACTAGGCACCTCCTGAGCCTAGATAAAGAAAAGAAAATAAAACTAGGCCTAGGCCCCATCCCTGGTATCATCGTTTTCATCGTCTCTGCCCTGGTCGTCCCCATTGTCTTCACCGTCCACTTCGACAACCTCCTTTTGTTCAAGCTGTTGCACTCCACCCTGTTCTAGCTCAACAATGAGCAACTAGTCGAAGCCTGTGGCTTCGAGATGCTTTCTGATGAGGTAGTCTCAAAGGTCAGTCATGCCAAAGTAGTAGTAATCAGCGTATTTTGGAGACGCCTTGAATTCCTCCACAACCTGGGTGAGGCGGCCAGGCAGCTCCTCCCATAATCGTTGGTGCTTGGCTTGGGAGGCCTACAGTTGGTCCTTAAGGTAAACAACCTCATCTCGGGACTGGTTGGCCTCATTCCTCACACCTTTGGCTGCCTTCCTTGCCTCCTCCATCGTTGCCTTGGGTTGCTTGGCCTCCTCCTTTGCCTTTTTAGGCCTAGTCTTCAGCCTAAGCAAGGGCCTCCTTGATTTCATCAAGCTCAATGTTCTTAGCATCAAGCTGCTTCTCGACCTCAATTTTTTCAAGGACGGTCTTCTTGTGCCTCTCCTTCTCCAGGTTCAACTCCTTCTGCCCAAACATGTAGGTCAGATCCAAGAACATGCACGCCTGAAAAGACAGAGGTCAGAGCACAAAACTAAGTCAAATGGAGCTTGGTTTTAGATTTTTTAACTCATCTTAGCAGTAGAGTGGAAGGCAGCGCTGGATAGGCCCTCGAAGTCCTTTCCTCGGAGGTTCTCCAAGAGCGACTCCTCGGGAACAACCTCCCCAAGATGTTCGAAGATATGGCATCGATAATTTGGTCGCTTCCTCAGAGGGTCTCTAGTGGAAGGCACCATAGCAGTTGTGATGACGGGATGTTGGGTTTGGCTCAATGAGGCCCCAGTCCTTGTTGGTGGGGGTGTGGGAACTTGGACTATTTGGGGTGGTCGCTTAGACCGTGGCAGCCGCTTGAACCACGGTGCCAACTTTGGCTTAGGGGTCCTCTTCCATTTCTTCCTGATCATTGCCTTCCCCTTTGAAAGGCGAAGGCGCTCCATCATGGCATGCCTTTTTTCTGCGTTGCTTAGTCGAAAAGACATCTCTATAGAACCAAGAAAAATCTTCGAAGTCAAGACAGGCTCAGCAACAAAAAAAAAACTCGAAGCTCACCTCCAATCCAGAGCTGGCTAGATGGGCACAAGAACCAAATCACATCCATGAGGTCCTTGTCTGGTACGGGTGGCCCTACGTCAAAGGAGCCACTCGATGAGTCCTCAATCCTGGATGATGATGGCTCCCACATCGGCTACCTAGATCTAGAAATGCTCGGCACTAGGATATCGACGGCGCTTGGCCTCGCCACTGTCGCCTACCTGGCTGACCAGGCAAGTTGGATGTTGGAAGGGGGATTGGTTCTGCTAAACTCCCCAAACCAGCCATAACGGGAAAGGGTTTTTTTCCCGAGCAGGAATGCCTGTTGTCTCATGGCCTTTGGCTTGTTAAACAAGTCTTTGACTGCCCTGATGATGTGGCTTGGCACCCACGGCCTCTTAGACCACACGTGCCCCTGCTCAAATGTCCTCAAGACACGCTGATCCACAAGGATGGCCTCACCGGCGACTAGATAATTTCCTCTGACGTAAACCACTAGAACTTTCAAAGCTTGTCTGAGTCAGGATTGCCCAGGATAAAGTCCCTCCTGAAGCCAATGACATACTACTAGCTAGACTTCCAAGGAAGCTTCTTCATTTTGTACACCTATTTGAAGGCCTCCCACAGCATCTTAGTAGCCTGGTGGTACCTCCACAGCACATATATCCTGATCAGCGACCTATAGCTATTCGGGTTGAGCTAGGCTGGGCAAACATTTAGGTCGTTAAGTGCCCGGTAGAGGAACAGGTGGAACAAAAAGTGCAGCACATATATCCTGAAGAACTCTGTGTATAAAGTTAGTTATACACCCCCCGAGTAGAGTCAGGGGTGAATCATTCTCCTCAGGCACAATGAGGACAATGTCATCTGGGATATCAAATTCTTGACGTAGGTACTCGAGTTGGGATTATGTTATTGCGTTGGAGTAGGCCGCTGTTGATGTTTGCCAAGCCGAGACACTCGATAAGCGATCACTCCTTAGACTCGAGTGACCACAACCAGTCTCAGCCTCGTCTTCAGTGGTGCTTACCTCCGGCTCTACCTCCTCGGCCGCTTCTTCTTCATTAGAGATATCGACAGTTACCCTCCCCATGACCTGGACAGGGGCCCTGCAGTTTCGACCAGAAGTATTCGGCACATTGGTGGCTACCTTCAGCTCGGCCTACTCTTGGGCTATAACTTAGGACGTGCCGGCAGTGGTCGCCTCGATGTAAGGATCCTTGCCCCTACATGGTCTCACCAAGTGCCTCCCGTCTAGCAAGTCGAAGAATTCCTACTCAGGTACTGTCTCCGCATAGACCCTCAGTATCTCAACCAGCCAGACTACTCCATCCTATTTTGATGACAATCCTTCTATGTTGACCTCCACAGAGATCGACTCCTTGGTCTCAGTGTTACTATTTGAACAAGAGACGTTAACATTCTGGGAGTCCAAAAAGTCACTCATGTTCTCACGCAGTTCCTCAGGAAATTACCTGATCAGGTTATGGAAGCTTGGGAATGAAGAGTTCTTAGGTTATCAACTACAGCTCGGTGGCTAAAACTCAAGGGTAGCAGAGTGTGGCCTTAATTGCACATGAAAATGATAGGGAGAAAAGCCCTAATTATAGCCGCTCCAAACGTAAAACCCAGGTACGAAAAACGAAGAGGCGCGATGATTACTGCCTGTCAGGGAAGTACTCGACCGCATTACAACATGTGTCCCTCTAAGCTTCATCACGTGACCTATCATCTCCCACTACCTCAGGACGTATTTAGACTTCCATCTTGAGTTAACCTCACCCTCTCGACATAGTCGACCCAGCCGAGCATCAACCAGGTGAATTGGGGGGCTATTGTTGGGGGTGTGAACTCGGCACCACCATCGAGGAGCCTTACTCTAGGTGGTCGGCCAAAAAGCTTGGCAAAGCTATAAGGAACTAACAACTGATCCCAATGAGCTTGGATCGCTTGTTTGAGGTGCTTTTTAGGGTCCCTCAGGCCGTATTGCAACTGGTTGCCTCCTCGGGTTAGGCACCAGCTCAGGTTGGATCCTTTTCACTTGTAAGTGGGCAACTACTTGCCATCACTTGCCAACAAATGACAAACAACTCACCATCAGATGGGAAACAATCCACCAGTGGAGAGCATAACACTTGTCTTCTACCTTTTGACACGACTTGATGTGACACGTAGGTCGTGGGTAAAACCCACCTAACCTCCTGCCCAAGTGGCAATCTATAAATAGGGTGCATTTATTGCATCCAGCATGCATGCTCCTTCCCACCTAACTCGTTCCCGTTCTCTGTCGAGCAACTCTAGCCTTGAGCATCGAGAGCCCTTGTCTATTGACTGACCCATCCTTTCCTTGCCTCCGAAGCGTCCTTCCTCTTGTTGTAGGTCCACCCGATCAGGCAGAGTCGAACAGGGAAGAGCTGTCCACCGTACGCCGCCACACATGGTGTTGATCTGCCGTCAAGCTCTAGTAAGCATCAACATTTTGGCGCTATTTATAGCTGCTCCAAACACAAAACCCAAGTGCAAAAAATGAAGAGGCACGATGATTACACCTGTTAGGGAAGTACTCGACCACATTGCAACACATGTCACTCCAAGCTTCATCGCGTGACCTTTCATTTCCCATTACCTCGGGACACTGTTTAGACTTCCATCCTGAGCCAACCTCACCCTCTTGGCACAGTCCACTCGGCCGAGCACCAACCAGGTGAACTAGGGGCTACTGTTGAGGGTGTGAGCTTAGCTCCACCGTCGAGGAGCCTTATTCTAGGCAGTCGGCCAAGAAGCTCAACAAAGCTACGGGGAACTAACAACTGATCCTAATGAGCTTGGATCGCTTGTCCGAGGTGCTTCTCAAGGTTCCTCAGGCCGCACCGCAACTGGTCGCTTCCTCGGGTCAGGCACCAGCTCGGGTTGGATACTTTTCACTTGTAAGTGAGCTGCTACTCATCATCACTAGCCAAGTAAATGGCAGGACAACTCGCCATCAGATGGGAAACAATCCACAGACGGAGGGCACGATACTTGTCTTCTGTCTTTTAACATGCCCTGATGTGACACACAGGTCGTGGGTAAAACCCACCTAACCTTTGACCCAAGTGGCAACCTATAAATAGGGTGCATTTATTGCATCCAGCATGCATACTTCTTCCCACCTAACTAATTCCCATTCTCTGTCGAGCAACTCCTGCCTTGAGCGTCGGAGAGCCCTTGTCTATTGACTGACCTGTCTTTTCCTTGCCTTCGAAGCATCCCTCCTCTTGTTGTAGGTCCACCCAATCAGGCAAAGCCGAACAAGGAAGAGCTATTCACCGTGTGCTGCCGCACGTGGTGTTGATCCATTGCCAGGCTTCGATAAGCATCAACAAGGTACATGTAGCTCATGCTTCCCTTAAAATAGATTCATCCCCTTCCATTGTGCACAAGGATTTGATGGACGTTTGTCTCCCAAGATACAATGACTTGCAACAGAATCTTAAGCATTATCGGATACCGTTTCCAATGAACTTGAAACTACATCTTCCTTTGTCACGAAAAAACCCATCAAAAAATAGAACAACTCTGCCTATAGTACTCGGAAAAACTTGGAAAGAAAAACAAGAGTGAAAACTTTGTGTCTTGTGTTATGTGTTGTGCCTAAAACATGTGAAAGAGTGTAATAAATATTAGCTATAAAGAACTGAATGTTACAATCCAAAACATAATGAGGTTTTTATTTGGATTCATGAGCATAATGGCATGCATTTGGGTGTTACAACATGAGGTTTATGACCTCCGTTAACCTCCACTAATGAGCATTATAACCTCCGTTAACCTCCACTTATGAGCAGGTTTATGACCTCCATTAACCTCCACTTATGAGCCACTTATGAGCATTATGAGCAAATTAATTCTGAGCCATTAACAGCTAAATTAGGATTTATTATTGAAAGCAAGCAAAAAGAAATTGCAAAATGTAGTCCTCGTAAGGCAAGCTTAACAAACCTGGCATTCACGTCACCCACATCGTGCGTGTACACATTGGGCCCCTAACCTACCAGGTTAGTGATTTGCACCACCCCCCTCTCCCCTACTTGTGAGAGAGCCTCTTAGGTATAATATTGTACCCAAGCACAAAAGTGCAACAACTTAAAAACCATATCAAGTTTTAATGCTTAACCAATGTAAGACTTCACATTTAGGCTTCTTTACAACAAAATCTAAATGTCGATAGGTACACTTTGAGCGTCAATTTCTCATTCATCCAATTACCATTTTGAGCATATAAATATATGATTTTGATCTCCTCAAAACGGAGAACGCAAATCCGCTAAGACCCATCACTTTTGCAAAATGAGTCCTACTCAAAATTATGCCTCAAAATGGCTCCTCAAAATGGTTATTATTCATTTTTTCCAACAGATATCATGCATCAGGGCTAGAAGATTGCCATCTTGAACAGGAAACTCATTCCCTAAGTTTCTATGATGTGTGTGTTTGATTGTTGATATTCATTGGCTAGAAGATTATCATCTTTAACTGATAAATATCTGAATATTCAGTTGACTAAATTGCATTGTCTTTATTTGCTAATCGTGGCTAAATGAGACAAGTTTTACTAGTAAGCACAAGTACTTTTTGTTCTAAATAAATTAACATACTGTCCATAAATACAAGCATGGGGAAGAATTGGGCACAAATTTCTTTATGCCCCTGGCACTTTATTTTCTGTTTTTAATCTAAGTTACTCTTAATTTTTTTTAAAGAGGGTAAGATAAAATTTTACTTCCCAATATGAAATGATAAATCATTGGAGATAATTTAACTGCCCAAGTGAGTTATTTTATTTATTTTATTGTTTTTGCTTAAAAGTCACAAAAGTGAGATGGTTCTTCTTATTTCTAGTTGTTGGAATATTTTTACATTTGGGGTCCATTTAGCACAGCTTTTGCATGTACTTTTAGTTAGTAGATAAAGAGTAGCAAAAGCTCTAGCTTTTCAGTCAGTTTGGAACCATATTTTTAAAAGAGTTTTAATGGGTCAAAATGGTTTTAATTTTTTTTAAGTTACAAAAATGTTAAATTTAAGCTTATAATATTTTATTGATACTCTGGTACACGTTTTAAAGTTTATTTTAGCTTCTGACAATTCATTCAAACATTTTCAAAAGCCAAAAGCAGCTTTTAGAAAGCCCTCCCAAATAGGCCCTTACAAGTTCTAATTTTATTATTTGTTACCGCAATAATAAGGATTTTGCATCGGTATAGTGTATATGGATCTACTTTTTGCATTTGTAAGTACTTTTTAAGATTGAAAATTGCAATGTTTATATTTTTATAGTTACTGTTGGAACCAATTCCTTTTTTTAGTTAACAAGGTTCTAAGAATTGACCTTTCATTTTCTCAATTCCCTTATATGACTGGGGTGACTAAACCCTGATTATTGTTTTTGTAAACAAATACATAATCAAATAGGAAAAAAATCTCAGTTTTTTTTTAATTTTATTTTCTGAAGTTTCATTTGAAGTAACAGCCCCAAATTCTTTGTTTAAAATTGAAGGCTGATGTTGTTAGGTCACCGAGATGGGCCCAAGTTGATATTTGAGCCCATAAAGGTCCAAAGACGAATCCCGGCTCATATAGTCTCAATGTATTCTAGAAGCTTTTTAACAGATGATACCTAAGAAGGGTCAGATGGTAAACTCACATTTGTATTCAAATCAAAAGATCTTCAAGATGGTTATAAGTGCTCAATCTAATCAGAATCTATCGAATCTATGATACTTGGAAGGATTAAGTCCTATAAGAGAACAGCATGATGCCATTTAGCTAATAGGAGAAGAGATTATGATATATTTGGATTTAAACTATGTTAAAGGGTAAGGCCATGACCGACCCTTGAGAACTATAAATAGGAGTTAGCTCTACAGAGCAATCTAAGTCCAGTTCTTAGCACAAACATACTGTATTCTTATTTTCTTATAGTGAAACACTATCTGTAACACCCTGAAATTTATTTAATATTATTGTAATGTAAAATGATGAATTAGTGTGCCATAATTAATGTTTCAACATTAATTTGATTATTTGGTTAAATTTTGAATTTTAGGTTGTTTTGTTAATTTGATAAATTCAAATGATTTCTTGTTGTTTTAAAATGATGTTTTGAGTTTTAAAGCACAACAGTTTGTAAAATGTTAAAGATATTTCATTTTGCAAAACCGTAGGTGGCACTTGGTTTTCGCATAGTAAAGCCGCCCACCATTTTTCTCTATTTATTCTCTCTCCCCTTCCTCTCTCTTCACTCTCCCGAATCACTCTCTCTCTCCTCCTCTCGCCCTTGATCTCTCTCTCTCTCTCATTCTCTCAGTTTCTCTCTTTCTCACTCAAATTTCTTCAAGATTTTGTAGCCAAATTCGGGTCTAACCTTCGGGTTAGCGAGTAGGGACCTCGAGAACGTGATTTGGCAACCAAGAACGCGGATTGAAGCTTCGATTCGAGGTTAGTTTTGAAATTTCTAAACTTTTTTTCAAAATTTTCAATTTTGTGCATTTTTGAAATTTAAGTTCGTTTGAGCTTAGAAAACCTTTGATTTGAGTTAAATGAACTTAGAACAACTAGAATCTAAGCTTAGATTGAAGAAAACGGATTGGATTTAAGATTTTTCATTTTTTCTCATTTTTTCCCATTTTTGGATTTTTGAGATTTTTGTGTTTAAATCTTGTTTAAATAAGTTCAAAAGTGTTCTAGTATGTTTTTCTATCATCTATGATTGTTTTCCATGCCTGAGATTTGAGAAAAACAAGTTAAAATCAAGATTTGGATTTTTGGAGAACCAAAACTTATGGCTGGAATTTTTGGGTTTTTCCAGTTCGGCAGGTCAGATTCAAAGGATCGGCAAGCCGGACTGCACCGTTCGGCAAGCCGAACCTAGGAAATGTCTGGCCGACCGGACCTGATTTCCGATAGTAGTTCGGCCGGCCGAAGCAGGGAGTCCGGCAGAGCATGGGAAATTTTGTGATTTTTCACCCATTTTCACTGTTTTGAACCCCGATTTAAATTTCAACGTTATAAAATGATTTTATAGATACAAATGGCACACTAGGACATCATGAAATGGTTTAGTAACATAGAATGTCTCGAACTAGATATTGATCGACTTAGTGTGTATCTAGGATCGTTCATGGTTCCGCAGAGCTAACGTATAGCGGACCGGGATTACGGTGTGGGGCACCAACAGGAGTATCGAGGTAGGACTTCTACCCCATTCTTTGGTAGCCTAGTTTCAAAATGAATTGGCTTTTGAAAAGGGTTTCAATAAAAATGTTTTCAACGGTTGATTAAAAATGAATTTATCGATTATATTTTAATAATAAACCATGAACTAAAATGAACTTCATAATGAATGTAAATGACAATACTCGATAAATGGGTTTTGAATGATGATGAAAATAAACACAAAGGCATGATGCCATATCAGAGATCGGGTCGTGTAGCGATCGACCTTGGGGGCAGGTCCCGAAACTCAGCTGGGCCACTACGGTGGTGATATCCTTATGGTTTGCCTAGGAAAAAGAAAATGATGATGTTTCTGGTCGACCTAATAAACTGTTTTGTGTAAGAACGGTTTTATTTAAATTTATTTATTTATTCAATGTTTCTTTTAAATGATTCATTAAAATATAGTCCTACTGAGCCTTTCGCTCATGTTTTATTTGTCTTAAACTTTCCCCTCTAGGTGATTTCCCATTTAGGTTTGGAGATGATTCAATGGACTGAACTCAGGAGCAGTAGAAGGATTAGTATATCATTTGTATTATTTAATCAAGGCATGTAATGTTTTAAACTTTCTTTGTGCTTGGACTGTAGTTGTATTATTATATTGTCAGTACTATGTGTGTGCACAAGTTGTGGGTCAGTGAGACACATACTCGCTACGTTTATTATTTATTTTTCATGCAATGGTTTTCTTGAAACTTTCACATTTTATTATTTAATTTAACCCCTAAAATTCTTTATTTTAATTAAATTCTCTCTTAATTAATCTAAATAATCCGTCACGTCACCTCCCGTACTTCGGGGCGTGACACTATCACCTGAAAAATCCCAAAAGTAGACGTAGCTTCAATTGAAAGTGAACTACTATAAAATTCTTATGTTCTTGCCATTATTTACTTTACAGCATTATTTACTTCATTCATAAGTTCCAATCTCAATGAGCAATTGAGAAATTCTTTGTTTGATGAATTTTAGCCGCCAACAGGTGCGTCCTGTTGCGTTAATAAGAACGACTCAGCGTATTTGCCTCTTTTGTTTATGATTTTCTGCAATCATCTGTCAATTTTCTTTTGGCCTCGCATCATAGCTTTGCATTTTGTAATTTTTTAGTAGGTTATTGGTCCGACGTCATTTGGTTTATTGGATTGACACCCTTTAGCGCAATTTCTTACAACCGAATTTGGGTATCAAAGGCATCACCTTTAACTTTCTAACAATTACAATTAATGAACTTCAAAATCATAAGTTTAGAAAAACAACCCAGATTTTCCTTTATCTGTCTTTTCTTTATCTTTACATATACAAATGGGAATGTAAGTCTTGATTCTCCTGCCAACGAGTGTCAAGTGCCGCTTTCTCCCTTTTTTTTTTCTTCCTTCTGTTTTTATTCCATTAATCTTCTCTTTCTTCCTTTTCTTTCTTTATTTTTTTTTTCCTTTTGTGTTATTTCTTTTAATTTGTCCATGTTAAAATGACGTTCTAAAATATTATATTTACAAATGTGGCCGTCAAACATATAAATTCTTTTTTTTTTCTTGTTGATGTTGATTTTTTTAAATATGTTCTTATTTATACATCTATTCGTTAGTACATGTTATTTTCTCATTTGTAACTCCTAACTAATATACTGTCCTAATTTGTCCTATAATTTTTTAATATCTAAGCGTGGTCTATGTAAATTTTTTTATTAAACTAAACTAAAATAAAAAATATATATATATCACAAAAAAATTGAGAAAAAATTTTACATTCTTACATAAAAAATTTAACAAATTGAATACACACATGCTTTAAAACTAGTCAAGAAAAATGCAAGAAATTTAAATGTGAAAGACCATAATGCCATCAACTAAAACTTGTTTACTCATCCCTACATTGCCAAACTAGCCGGTGAACAGTCGTTTACTAGCCTCCCAATTAACAAACTTCAACTTAACCATGAAAAATTGTTACGAATTTTTCAGAACACTTGAAATTAACTCGCACTAAACCCCGACGGAGCCAAAGCTCATGCATTAACATATAAAGAGCGTCATAATCAACACATTCTTTTGTAATCTCGATTATTCATCAGAGCTGATACCATTAAGGACTTTTTGAGCAAAGGGATGTCTATAGTGGCAACAATGACCGAGAAGCTCTTCCAGTTTAACATGTCGACAAACGGAAGATCATAGTAGTTGGCAATTATTACCAGAACGCAACCATAGTACAGCAAGCCCTGCATTACGAGCTGTGTTTACTTCAAAGCCTTTAACATGGAGGCAGAACTTGTAAAACATAAACAAATTCTAATATGCTATAAACTTGTATGCATATCAAGAATTGAAAACGGAAGCGTGAAAGATTTTGTACCTGCCATTGCACTACTCTGTGTAATACAACCTTGAATTCTGCAGTCGTATATTGGACCACTGGTTTGGGTGCTTCTATCACTTAAGCACTCAATACGATGGTGTATAAACTGGATGAGAGAAATGTGATAGGGACCAAACTTTTTTATTCAACAGAAACGTGAAACCTTTTTTTCTGGTTTTCTCTACTCTGCTCATTTACGCCCATCAAGGAAATATATAGCAAGCATAAAAAAAAAAAAACAGTTACCCAGATTGATTTTAATGGGAAATGAATGAGACCACTAATGCATAATTGTTACAAGAATAAATTGGTTTCAATGTTGAAACCTTTGAAATACCAATGTAACAGTTACATTCTTCCACTTGGTCTCGATATTTAACCTTATATTCATTAAACCCAAACTTTCAGGAAACAAATACACGAATCATGGCAATAGTTTCTCTAAATTGTGAGTATTATCTTCCATGTATTACAATGTATTATTTCTCAGACTTTATTCCTTATATGGTAACTTAACTTTATGAATAAACCCAATGTTTATTCTTGGTCCTACTATATGTGAATTTTTTCTCTAATAACTTTATGCGCAAAACAAATATGAGAAAACATCACAACTGAATAAGAGTTTCATTAAGACTGTAAATTGTATGTACAAACAAATTTACATTATGGAACCAAGTCCCATCTGTACAACATGATCCTTAAATGACTTCGGTGGCATTCATTTTGTCAGAGGATCTGCGATCATCAATTCAGTGCTTATATGCTCAATGACCACTTTATTTTCCTTAATCCATTCCCTTATGGCTAAGTACTTAATGTCGATATGTTTACTTCGACTGCCACTCTTATTATTCTTAGCCACAAAGACAGCAGCTGAATTGTCACAATATATCATTAATGGCCTAGACACAGAATCTACAATTCTAAGGCCTGACATGAAACTCTTCAACCATACACCATGCGAAGTAGCCTAAAAACAAGAAACAAACTTTGCCTCCATCGTGGAAGTAGCAACCAACGTTTGCTTTCTACTCCTCCAAGATACAGCTCCTCCGGCTAGCATGAAAATATAACCTGAAGTTGATTTTCTCGAATCAACACAGCCAGCAAAGTCTGAATCAGAGTAGCCAATCATCTCTAGAATGTCAGTTCGTCTATACATAAGCATGTAATCCTTTGTACCTTGAAGGTACCTCATCACCTTCTTTGCAGCCCTCCAGTGGTCAATGCTTGGGTTACTCTGATATCTTCCCAACATTCCCACAGCAAATGCAATGTCAGGTCTTGTGCAGACCTGAGCATACATAAGGCTTCCAACAGCTGAAGCATAAGGAATGTTGGTCATTTGAACTTTCTCAAAATCATTCCTTGGACATTGGTTCAAATTGAACTTATCACCCTTCACAATGGGTGCTACACTTTGTGAACAATCTTTCATCCGAAATCTGTCTAAGACTTCATTGATGTAGGTTTCCTGCGATAGCCCCAAAATACATCGAGATCTATCCCTATGGATCTTTATGCCAATGACATAAGATGCCTCACCCATATCCTTCATATCAAAGTTCTTAGAAAGAAATTGTTTCACCTCATATAGAAACCCCTTGTCATTGGTTGTAAGAAGGATATCATCCACATATAAAACAAGGAAACAAATCTTGCTCCCACTGACCTTCTGGTATATACATTGATCCGTGATGTTCTCTTCAAAACCAAATGAAGTGATGACATCGTGGAATTTCAAATACCATTGACGGGAAGCCTGTTTCAAACCATATATGGATTTCTTGAGTTTGCACACCAATTGCTCACCATCACTAGAGGAGAATCCTTCAAGTTGTTTCATATAAACTTCTTCCTCTAGATCACCATTGAGGAATGCCGTTTTCACATCCATCTAATGTAACTCAAAATCAAAATGAGCTACTAATGCCATGATCACCCGAAGGGAGTCCTTTTTAGATATAGGAGAAAAAGTCTCAGTGTAATCTATACCCTCCCTTTAAGTGAATCCTTTAGCAACGAGTCTTGCCTTATGTCTCTCAATGTTGCCTAATGAGTCTTTCTTTGCCTTGAAGACCCATTTACATCCAATGGCTTTTACACCATTAGGCAACTTGACAAGATCCCAGACTCCATTAGATGACATAGAGTTCATCTCATCTTTCATGGCATCATACCACAAGTTAGATTCCTTACAACCCATGACTTATGAAAACGTTGCTGGATCATTTTTGGCTCCTATTTTGTAGTCAGACTCTTGTAGATATACAATATAGTCACTAGGAATGGCTGATCGCCTTACTCTAGTAGATCTCCTTAATGTTGATTCAACATTCTCTTGAGGAGCATGTTGATCAGCTGGCTGTTCAACTGGATCTACTACTTCTTGATCAGCAATCTGTGGAACTTGAATGACTGGCTGTTGTTCAACACGCGTTTGAACTATAGGCGTGTCGCGTATAACAATCACTCTATCATATGAAGTGGAAGCTTGAGCATCTATATGATCTTTCTCTGGAACGGTGTTCTAGGATCGATTGCTCCTACTGATCAAGTCATTCTCAAGAAATTCGCATTCCTTGATTCCACAAACCTAGTGGTATGTGATGGACAATAAAATCTATATCCCTTAGACCGTTCAACATATCCAACGAAATACCCACTTATGGTCCTTGGGTCTAGCTTCTTCTCTTGTGGATTATACACTCTCACTTCAGATGGGCATCCCCAAACGCGTAAATGTTGCAAACTCGGTTTCCAACCTTTTCATAACTCGAACGGTGTCTTTGAGATAGCCTTAGTTGGAACTCGGTTTAATATATACACAGCCGTCTTGAGAGCTTCAGTCCACAAAGACCTAGGAAGCTTGGAGCTGCTAAGCATGCTCCGTACCATATCCAACAATGTTCGGTTTCTTCTTTCTGCCACACCATTTTGATCTGGAGAACCGGGCATAGTATACTGGGCAACTATCCCATGTTCTTGAAGAAACTTCGCAAACAGACCAAGTGCTTGTCCATCTTCGGTGTATCTACCATAGTATTCACCACCTCTATCAGATCTCACTATCTTTATTTGCTTACCACATTGTTTCTCTACTTCTGCCTTAAACACCTTAAAGGCATCTATATCTTCATTTTTGTTATGAAGCAAGTAGAGATACATATATCGTGAGTAATCATCAATAAAAGTAATGAAATACTTTTGACCATACGCGTCTATGTCTGGACTACAGATATCTGTATGTATGATCTCTAATATGTCTGAACTCCTCTTGGCACCTTTCTTTGACATATTGGTCTGCTTTCCCTTTATACAGTCCACACAAGTGTCAAAGTCATTAAAATCTAGAGTACTAAGTACTCCATCATTCACTAGTCTCTTTATTCTCTCAATAGAGATATGACCCAATCTACGGTGCCACAACATAGAGGAATCTTCATTCATAACACATCTCTTAATGCCAGCATTATCTTGAACATGCATAGAAGTATAAGAAGTTTTATCTTGTAAATTAATTTTGAAAAGACCATTTGACAATATACCATTTCCAATAAGTTCAGATCTATAAAACAAACTAAATATAGTGTCTGAAAAATTAAAGGAAAATCCCAATGGTACAAGCCTTGAAACTGAAATTAAATTCCTAGAAAAACTAAGAATATAAAATGTCTTTTCTAATTTTAAAATAAAACCACTAGATAAAACTAAATTGCATGTTCCGACAGCCTCTACATGTGAGCGCATCTTGTTGCCTGAATAGATGCACTGCTCACTTCCTACTGGCTTCCTTAGGCCTTGCAATCCCTGCAAGGAATTAGTGACATGGATTGAAGAACCAGAATCAATCCACCATGTGTTATGTTCAACATTAACCATATTAGATTCATAACAAACAAGTGAGAATTGAGTACCTTTTTTGTCAAGCCATCTCTGATATTTAGGACAATCCTTCTTTATGTGCCCCTTCTTTTTGCAAAAGAACCACCTGGATTCCTTCTTGATATCAGCTTGAACAGGCAGTTTGCCTTTTCCCTTATTCTTGGCTTGGCCCTTGTTCTTCCTTTGAGTTGCCAGATGCACACTCTCTCCCGCTTCCATAACAAGCCTTCCTTCTTCCTAGACACACATGGTCATCAATTCATTGATGGACCACTTATCCTTGTGTGTGTTATAGGATATCTTGAAAGGTCCATATTGATGTGGAAGAGTGTTGAGGATGTAGTGCACAAGGAAGGTTTCAGACATCTCAACCTCAAGTGTCTTTAGCTGAGTCGCTATATCCCTCATTTGCATGATGTGCTCACACACACCATGAATTCCAGTAAGCTTCATGGATGAAAATTTCAATATCAAGGTGCTAGCCAAGGCTTTGTCTGATGTAGCAAACTGCTCATCAATTGCCTTCATCAGAGCTCGCACTTTGTCATATTGGTCCAATGAACCACGTATGCTAGCCGAGATCTTCGTCTTTATGAACATTATGCAGAGGCGATTAGATCGCTCCCACTTTTCATAACGGTCAACGTTATCCGGCTGGCTGGTCTCCGTAATGGCAGGTTGTTCATCCTTACGGATAGCCAAGTCAATGTCCATGACACCTAAATAAAGAAGAATTCTCTCCTTCCACACCTTATAGTTGTCTTCCTTAAGTTCAGGAATGTCACACTAGAAATCAGAGTAACTCACAGTTTGCATAGCTGCATAATAAAACATACATGCTTATGTTACTAAATTGATGCTACAATACTTTATAACATGTTTACCAATGTAAATCATGCATTAAAATATGAATCAAATGACATAAAAATTGCCTGTGGGCTAAATTTTTAACTCAAACAGATTCATATATCCTTATGATGACACTATCAAATTATATGCCCTTTTCTTAATTCCTGTGGGTAAATTAAGAAAGATAATTTGATACATCATCCTAACTAATCATATTAAATATAATAAAATTCCTGTGGGGGTTAAAATTTATCATATTACATATGATTAATCACAATCTAATGTCTTTTTACCATATGTGATTTAAACATCTAATATAATTTTTTGCATAATCAAAGATGCTGTGGCTACTATTTAATTATTCAAAAATTAAATACATATATCACAAGACATTTATTCTTAAATTTTTGCTCATAAATTGCATTTACCTTAAGCAATAAATAAATATGAACAAAGAACCATAATTTATGTACTAATTTTCATTATGTATATATTAAAATTATACATTCAAAAATATAATTTAGCACATTGTTGCACAAAATTAAATGTACTAAATTATTTAACTTAATATTGCATGCATAATTTTAAATCACAAATTATACATAATGAACACTATATGCACATAAATTTACAAAATTATATCCACACAAATACTGTATAATATTCATAACAAATACCAAAAATTATGAATATTCAAAATTATGATTTTTTCATAAATTATTCCATAATATGAAAAATTTCATAAAAATATTAAAATTGTGGATATTATGAAAATTTCATAAAAATTATAAAAACTGAAAATTTTATGAAATTTTCCCCAAAAATATCATTTTATAAAATCTAAAAAAAAGTCAAAATTTTTTTTTTTAATTTTTGGGTTTTTTTTTTTAATTCAAACGGCATCGTTTGGAGAGGGCCCCCCGCGTAAACGACACGTCGTTTAACCTGGAGGGCAGCCTGTCAACATACCAAACGACATGTCATTTTGGTCATTAAGGCCCAAAACGACTTGCCGTTTTTTTTTTTTTGGGACTGAACGAGCCCCTTAACGCCTAAAACGACATGTCGTTTTTGGCTGACCCAAGCCAAACGACATGTCGTTTTTCTCGTCTTCAACCTTGAATCTGGGTCTTCTTCACCCGAACGACCCGGTTTCAACCCAGTTGGAGACCCGGCTATAATTCTCCCATCCGGACACCAATTTTGACGTTTCAAATTGCAGAATTCATAGAAATCTAATGTCTAAATGATTTCTAATCTTAGTTTCAATTAAGAAACGCTAAAAAACAAAACCCAAAAATAAAAAAAAAATTCAACCCGTGCGTTCAAGAACACGGAATTTTTTTTTTTTTTAAAACAAACTTTACAGTTCGCACGCAAAGCAGAGGTAGTTATGGCTCTTATGCCAAATGTAAAACATAAACAAATTCTAATATGCTATAAACTGTATGCATATCAAGAATTGAAAACGGAAGCGTGAAAGATTTTGTACCTGTCATTGCACTGCTCTGTGTAATACAACATTGAATTCTGCAGTCGTATATTGGACCACTGGTTTGGGTGCTTCTATCACTCAAGCACTCAATACGATGGTAAATAAACTGGATGAGAGAAAGGTGATAGGGACCAAATTTTTTATTCAACAGAAACGTGAAACCTTTTTTTCTGGTTTTCTCTACTCTGCTCATTTCCTCCGATCAAGGAAATATATAGCAAGCATAAATAAAAAAAAAAAAAAAAAAAAAAAAAACAGTTACCCAGATTGATTTTAATGGGAAATGAATGAGACCACTAATACATAATTGTTACAAGAATAAATTGGTTTCAATGTTGAAACCTTTGAAATACCAATGTAACAGTTACAGAACTTGCTTCCAAGCAGCTCATTAGCGCAAGGTGTTTTGAGCCGACCATAGTAGACAAAGATCTTGGAGTCATTTCTCCATACTTGAATGAGCTTTTCACGTACCAGAGAATTCATTCCTCCAGCAAAGAATGCTAGTTTTGTCCTGCATTTCAAGTTAATATGAGCATGAGATGAGTTTCTATAGACGTAGATTACAAGACTGAAAATTTTTTGCTAACATTATAATTATGTTTCTGAATACATTTAAATTTGAAGTTTCACAGAAACATTGCAGAGTCATGAAAGAAACACACAGAAACATATAGAGTGGGCCTACCTTGAAATTTATTGACCAAAACCTCACTAACACATGGGCATGGTTAGTATTGGCAAAATCCTTGTGCAGAAAAGTTAATATTACCTGCTGCATTACGTGGTAAAATTTGCTTTGTTACTAAACATTGACAAAAAGATGAACTCATTCTACCTAAATCCAAGAGCACTCTAGAGGGGGAAGAAAAGAACCAACATGCTTGACATGGACCAAAATAGAAGAGAGATTCTAGAGAGAAGATAGGTTGTCCGCTTTGAACATAGCTTCGAGCCAAAGAATTGAACCTAGAACACTATTTAAATTCCGTGAGAGAAAATTGTAACAATATTGGTTTAAACCAAAACTTTTAGTTTTAAACCTATATTTCCAAACGAGCTAAGAATCACTATAGAAAGAAATAGAACCAAACAAGAGCAAAACTATGGATTCTAGAGAGAGAACAAGAACTCAAAAGGAGGAACATAATTTTACAACATGTTTATTTGGAATTAAAATATAACACTTCTTTTTTAGGATGTTTTAGAAATGGCAAAATTACAATGATTTTCATGTTTTATGCTACAAAATTATGTGGTACTTATTATAATGATTTTAATTTTTTCTTTCTGGTAAAATATTATATTCTCTTTAGCTATATTTTAGCTTGATTATTAAGATTATGCTATATGTCTAACTCACCAAATATAACCCAACCATCTGAGGTGTGGGCCTCAAAAAAACACCCTGAGGGAGCCTTAAGGTTCGCTTTAGAATATAAAGGTGTGCACCTCTTTCCTTCCACATGAGGCTTACGCCTCAATTATTTTTTTCAGCACCTGTTAGAGCAATTTAAACGATGTCAATAAGTAGAAAATATTTTGAAGAAAGAGAAACCATTTAATGCAATGATTTTCTTGATCACTCAGCTCTCCGAACATAGCTGTAAAATGAGCAAGAGTGAGAGAAAAATAGAAAAGACATTTGGTCAAATTCACCTTCGGGCAAGGACAACAAGCATCAGTTTCTATGCACAACTATTCAGCTTTAATCTCAGAGTAAGGAAAGAAATATCCAACTCAAGTATGTGTCTCATCTATTTGAAGGCTGAAGATTAGGAGGATCTCCTTCTGTTGGCAAGCATCTTTGTGAGGAATGTAACCACCTAGGAAATAGCATGAAGAGCATACAATTTGAATTGCGTTAAGTTTTACTTCGCTTGCCTTGTCCATCGCTGACCATCCAATGGAGTGACAAGCAACATAGAAATGATCGGCACCCCCTGTCTGGTTCCAATATGGGTACTTTCGGCTAACATTCAAAATGTAATCCCAAACAAAATTTTGTAAACCTCCCACACCGACCCTAGGGTCATGGCGCAACCTTGCAATTGAGAAAGGCAGAAAGAAAGATCTGCCTCATTCGGATCCTTTGTGATGAATTGGCTTTTTGAAAGGGCCTTCTTGAAGTAACTTTGACTGGCATAGTTACCTCTAGGCTTTGAATCAACTGGCAAGAGTACATTTGCAAAAGGGTCATCTTGCCTATGAGGATAAACATGTATCTTAAAGATTCTTTTCATTTCTGCATAGTCTTCCAAAAAGATACACATATCATGGAACACTTCGTTGTTATCGACATGGTCTCCTGAACCATAAAACCAACAGTCAACTCTCAAGATACCGTGATTAGTGAATAGAAATTTATACACATCATTGACTTAAGTTTCAAAGATTATATATACATGGCTTCTGTCAAGAACTAAACCATTATATGATATCTGTTAAAATACTATAAAAAAAATAACTCCTCCTGGGGTGAATGGTAAGCTTCGCAAACTGAACCAAATATTGGAAATAATACGCTCAGAGGACCACACATCTCTACAAATTCCAGCTAGATGTTGATATAAACAGGTTGAATTATGTAATACAAATAGCTTATATCATGCAAGATAAAATATTTAATTTCTTCAAAGACAATATATTTAAATTGAAATAAAATAGCAGATAACTACAACAAAAAAAAAAAGGAAAGAAAGAAGGACGCTTAAATAAGAGACTCTTATCTTGAAAGTTACCAATAGAGTACGCATAAGGCTGAAAAAATTGCGGCGGCTGCCAGTAGTTTCTCGTTCCTAATACTCTGTCATCTTGTAAAAAAAGTAACCCATTAGATAACTTAATACAGAGATAAACAATACTTGCACATGCAACAAAATGTTGGTAGGAATCCCACCTGCCTCCCTGAAACTGAAGCAAAATTGTCTTCTGTCCCAGCCATTGAATTATACTGTGCCACATCAATAGTCGAATACTTGACAATAAACAGGTGCAGAAGCAAAGATGCTAACGATAAGATAATAACAATAAGAACAATCCATTTCCTCTTTGATAGGGATGCCATCTCGACTTGTTAAACAGGAAGAACCTCCAGATTCATCATATTCTAATTGTGGTTTTATGTAGAATGCGTAATCGAGAACTCTGCACCAAGTATAAAAGATTAGACATCAAAACCATATTGTTATTGAAAACTAAAAGATGTTTTCTATGTTCAGACCAACAAAAATCTTTGGAAAGAAAGCTCGACAACCTTTTTCGCTATTCAGAAACAAGGCTTCCTGTTGAGATTTATATTTCAAAGATATCAGATCCATTAGGTGGAAACATTTAATGATTCTTATGGCCACTAAATCGCCACAAACTACTCTCACGAGGCACTGCCACCGTGAGGATCAAAAGAGAAAACCAGCAATATAATTTATTGCCACAATAGATATATCATCAAACAGTTTCTATGCTATATTTTGTATACCACAAGTAAATTGCTTCCAAGTCAGCATGGAAATTTTCTGTTTGCTTCATGTCACATTAATAATTACATCAAGAAAACACATTTCATCATCCAGCTAGTCCTACAAAACTCAAAGCATCCATTGTACCGTGATATATATATATTCTGTTGAAAATCTGGTAAAAGACATTCCAAAACCCAACCAGACGGCAAAAGTTTCTAAGCAACCCAAGTAACCAAAAAGTTGACTTTGAACTCTGAAGAAATACATAAACTTACTTCAAAACTACAGAATAAGCTCCAAATGGTTTACAATTAGATGATAAAAATAAACAGAAATTCAAAAGAGCTGGAGTAAAATACACGTGTGTTGAAATCAAACGGCAAACCCCATGAAGAATATTGTCATGAGATTATAATTTCTAAATTCCAAGAACTAAAACGCAGAGATGGACTTTGGAGTTTACCTCAAAATGTAAGAGCAGATTGAGAAGAGACTGTCAGTTTCAAAGAGAGGGTCTTTCATTTTTCCTCTGAGTGCTCTAACTATATCAGAATCTTCATCTCTTTTTCATGCTTGACGGATGATTTCCACTGCTTATGTACAGTTACGTTCGTTTGATAAATGGATTTAAATTAGTAATTTGATTTGAGCCATATGATTTAAATTAAGATTTGAGTTAGTGATTTAAATTGTCATGTGAATTGTCATTTAGATGTGTATTTAAGTTTTAATATAAGTATAAAATAAAATTAAAATTTGTGTTTGAAGATGTAGTGAAAATAGTTTTTGATTTATTAACAAATCTAATAAAATCTTAATGTCAATTATCTTAAAAAATATGCAATATAGATCTTAATTTATTCCTCTCTTTACTAGGAACACAATGAAAAAAAATATCTCATTTGTATATCAAATGAAAAAGTTATGATTTTCTCCCTTAAATATAGAAGAGAATTTTGGCTTTTACTATAACAAAGATATCTAAGTATTAAAAGTTTAGGGTTTTAATATAAGTATGAAATAAAATTGAAATTTGTGTTTGAAGATGTAGTGAAAATAGTTTTTGATTTATTGACAAATCTAATAAAATCTTAATGTCAATTATCTTAAAAAAAATATGCAATATAGATCTTAATTTATTCCGCTCTTTACTAGGAACACAATGAAAAAAAATATCTTATTTGGATATCAAATGAAAAAGTTACGATTTTTTTCCTTAAATATAGAAGAGAATTTTGGCTTTTACTATAACAAAGATATCCGAGTATTAAAAGTTTAGGGGAAGGTCATAACTCTAAAAACTTGAGTTTTTTATACTTAAAGGATTCGAATTTTGGAGAAAATAAACACGTGTCTAAAAGATTCTTGATACTTAAATCCAAATTTAAGTCTATTGAATACAAAAAATACATAAAACAAACAGGCTCTAAAATAACACCTTTCTTTTGAATACCTAGAGGACATTTGTGACTTTTGACAGAATATAAATGAGGTTTATTTACATAATTATATCTTTTACTCTTAACTAATTTTTAATTTGTCACTTGTTTTAGAAACTTGCAGAGGCATTGTTGGAATTTTAAAAGTTTATTTCCACTTCATCCCTATAAATAGAAATTGTTGGAAAATGGTTTAATAAACCATTGTCAAGAATCATTTTGAGGCCTAAATTAGAATAAGACTCACTTTGTTTAAGTGACGGATCTTGGTAAATTTACATTCTCTATCGCAAAGAAATCAATGTCATACATTCACACGCTCAAAATGGTAACGGGTGAATGAGAAATTGATGTTTAAAATATTGTTAGACAAAAAAAAAGAGTAAAAATGTAATATGTATTTGGAGACATTTTTATCAATAAAGAATTTATTTATTATTTATAAACCAAATCTTATCCTCTTTACATTTATATTTGTTGAATGTATGTTAAGCAAACAAAAGTTTGAGACTATCATTCTAAACATTTAAGAATTGGGCAAATCATGGACAGATTATACGAAAGACACGATTCTTAAAGTAATGGTCTAAATTATAAGATCCGTAATCGAGGGAATAAAGTTGGACGCTTTGTTCATGAAAAGATTGTTATGTTGTCTTGTCTAATGGGAGATGGTTTGTTTTGCCCATCAGAGGTGGACTCCGTGAATTGAAACATTGGCACATTATCATAGGTGACGATGTGTTAGATCGGGACATAACGTGCATTGATTTGGATTTATAATTCTGTCTTGGCAAATCGATTCACTTTAGACAATTATGTGTATTGTATCTTAATCTTTAGATGAATAATGGGGCCGTTGTCTTTACTTGTGTCTTTTGATGTACCAAAGAGTAACATCCACATTTTAATAGTCGTATGCATGCCGGTATGTTAGAGGTATGACTCTTGATAGCGTAGACATGTTATTGATAGATATGGAATCCATAACTACTCTTTAGGAGTAGTGATATCCTCTTATATGCGTTATCCTATAATTAGAAAACTAAAGTGTACAACCATTTGGATACATAGGTGTAATCGAATGGTATACTCTCTTTGGATGGTAAGTTTTTCGATAGTGAGATAATGGTACGTAAGATAAAAATAATCGAGAAGGTAAAACAAAACTTGTCGTTAAGCCGATTATGAATAATCCTATGGGGATACGATACATTATGATATGTCATGGAGACTTAGTTATACAGGCTTCATAATTCTATATAGTTCGAAAGTGCAGCTTCAAGCCTTTAGTGGAGTAGCGTTGGAATTGATAATTATGAAATGCATATATGGGATATTGTGTTTCATAATTATTGGGAGCTTGAACTATATAGGTCCATTTGGTCCCCTTTGCTAGCTCATAAAAATACTGTAACGATATTGCAAGTTTTCCAGTAATTAGTAACTTGTGTCAAATTATCAGATTGGCTGAAAATTCGATAGAATCAGATAATTCATATTTTTTTATCGGTTGAATTACTTTTATGAATAAATTAATTCAAGATAAACTTGTTGAATTATCGAGATTAAATAATTCATGTCTGTTTATTGGTTGGATTAATTTAAATTAATTCAAGATAAATTTGTTGAATTACTAGAGATTATCTAGATATGACTATTTTAATTAGATGACTTCTTTATTAGATTATTTGAATTAAAACTAAGGCTTTATCCCAAAAATTTCAGATGGGAAATAAAAACTCGTAGGGAACTTTTTATCGTAAGTTTGGCAGGCCGATCTTTAAGTTCGGCCTGTCGATTGAGGAGGTTCGGTAGGCCGATCTGCCAGTTCGGCTTGTCGACTAGGCAATAAAAGGATCACATGTTTTTACACAGATTTTATCGGATATTGATTCTGATTCGAATTTTTAAGGCCTTATCTGATAAAGACTGACTCTTGGACCTAACCTCTATAAATGGGTAATGAGTCTTATTATTATTTGGATCAATTGACAAATCTAGAGTGAGACTTTGCCAGTGAGACTCTGCAACTCCTCTGAAAGCTATCATTTACAAATCACAAATTATAGCTTTGGGTATTTCTCAACTAGTTAGAAGGAGAGTCACTTGGTGGAAAAGCTGAACGGCGTGAACCCACACTCACTCCGATCGAGGATAGAGAATAGCAAAGAAGGTCAGTTGGTTAAGGTCCTTTTGGAACTTTACTTCTCTTCATTGATTACAGGAGCTTTTCAGCATGCAAACGTTAATAAGATCTGGTTAATTTATGCATATAGCGTGTCAAACTTATGTTTTGAAAAATACTCTGATATAAAAATTTTAAAATTCTACTACGTACTATTTTTTCAACAATTGATATCAGAGCTATGGTTTTTACGTAAATTTACAAGTTTGTGACCATGCTATATGAATAAATTATGTGACATTTATCGCTCCTATGCTTGAATATAATTTATAGAAAGTTGGCACTCTAGGTTTCTATATATTTTTATGTTGTCATGGATTATATGGTGAATATTTATTATTTAATTATTTATTAATTAATTAATTTATACCGGTTATAGTTCCTTGGAGGTTAGAATGTGTATTTAGGTTTTTCATGTAATTAAATAGCAGACTATCATATCCGTCTAGGAATTGTTATTTAATTTTAAATTTGTAAGAATTTTGTAATTAAATAATCATTTGGAAAAGATGATCTAGAAGACAAATCTAAAAGATGGATGATAGTGTTTCCAGGTATTTTCTAAGTCTCTAATTTTATGTTTTTGAATTGTTGAAAATAAAATTGATAAATTGCATCAAAATTGTATTTTCTGAAAATGGGTGATCTTTGCTCGATCGACATGTTGAACTCTCCAATTCGATAGGCCGATGGTCGCAGGATCGGCAGGCCGGACCCTCGAGTTCGGTAGGCCATCAGCGGGGCAAAAATCTGGTGGCTCTAGCAGCAGGCCAAACTTTCGGGTTCGGTAAGCGGGTCTGAAAAGATCAGTAGGCTGATAGATCATGACCGGTAGGTCAATCACACAGATCGCCCTGCCGGTAGAGAGTTAGAAATTTTTCCAAAAAATGTGTATTTTTTGATGCAGTTTTAATTTTATTTTTGGGACAATTCTAAGAAACATTAAAATTTGGATATGACCAAAAATATTGAGCATTGGATCTATGCTAGATTGAGGACTTAAAGATGGGCATTACATGAAGAAGGATACAGCTTGAGGATTTAAGGATGAAGAATCAATAATATGTTTTGATTATTCTCTAGTAATCTTTATTTTCTTTTTCTCTAGGGTGGAACCATAATATTACAGTTATTTATTATTATTTTGCTTGTAACTTAGCATGATTGCTTTTCTTGTCTGCATTATAGTATGATTTGCCATGTATATTGATAACATGTCATATAGAATAGGGAGTGCCACTCATTAAAATTGTTCATGCATGTTTTTAAAATAAAACCTTGATTTCAAAAGATTGAGTGGGAGAAGGTTTTCGAAGAGAGGACTTAATGCCTCTATCGTTGGTCCATAGGTAGCACATGGTGGTTCCAACCCCTAGGAAGGGACTTCATCATGTACCAGGTTGGATCTCCAAGAGGATAAGGTATTTTAGCATAATTTACGATTGCACACCCCTAGGTAGTGATTATAAATCATGGATAAAATACTAAAACGATGGTTATACACTCATGTTAATTTTATTATTAACCTCCCCTAAGAGCTCTGTTAATAAAATTAATGGCCAAAGAAACGATTATTAATATATGCTTGATCATATGGGTCCTGGATAGCATATATTAATTAGGAGGGATTCGTATTCTGTATTGAATTTGGCATGACTCCCCTAAGAGCTTGTTGAATTTTGAGTTGGGAATTATCATTGTAAGGTTGTGATATTTTCAAGGTTTTGACACATAAACACATTTGTGTGTTTTACATGATTGTGTTATCTTACTAAATTATTGTACTATGTTGGCTTATGTTTGGTATATGTTTTTTTATTGTAGATTAAAAATGTCTAAAAATACTTTATCACCGATATTTGACAAAAACCAATTAACTGGAGAAAATTATAATGATTGGAAATGGAACCTGAATATCGTCCTCTCCTTTAAGAAACTGAAATTTGTGCTGATAATCCCTTGTCCTCCCAAGCCTACGGAAGATTCCACTAACGATCAAATCGAAGCATATGATCGTTGAAAATATGCAAATGATCAGGCCCGTTAGTATGTTATGGCGGGACATGACCTTAACAGAATTAATGAAACAGTTACAAGAGTTTGAACTGCGGATCAGGGAGTCTCTTGTTGGTGGTGAAGCTAACTTGGTAATTATTTCTGGTTCCAATCCCAACCCAGGGAATGGAAAGAAACAATGGGCCAAGAATGGGAAGTCTTCTATTCTTGCTAACAACAAGAGCAAGAAGAAGAAGAAGCTAAAGTGCTTATTCTGTGGGAATGTCGGGCACATCAAGAAGAATTGCAAGGACTTCCCTTCCCAAAGAGGTAGGTGTGATCTTTTGTATTTAGAAACTTGTTTGGTTGAGGAATCCAATGACATTTGGGTCATAGATTTCAGTGCAACTAATCATGTTTGTGTTTCTCTACAAGGTTCAAAGAAAACAGAAGTCTGCTTCATGAAGACTTCACGCTTCGGATGGGTGATGGATCCTTGGTCTTAGCTGAAGCAGTGAGAGACGTCCATCTACATTTTGATAATTATAGGAATTTAATTTTGGGAGATTGTTTTTATGTTCCTAAACTTAAAATGAATTTAATTTCTATAGCTTGTTTATTTAAAGACTCCTATTTGGTTTCTTTTAATAATAAAGTGGTGATTCGTAAAAGCAAATCTTTTATCGGTTCTGGATGGATGCAAAATAATCTATATTTTATCAAACCTAAGATGGACTTACTGCTTAATACTAAGATGAATGATAATAACTCTAAAAGACTTAAAACTTCTCACTCTAATAAGACTTATCTTTG
The DNA here is from genome assembly GCA_025403435.1 of Artocarpus heterophyllus. Taxonomy (NCBI): domain Eukaryota; kingdom Viridiplantae; phylum Streptophyta; class Magnoliopsida; order Rosales; family Moraceae; genus Artocarpus; species Artocarpus heterophyllus. The sequence goes on from CM046351.1 coordinate 11,623,238, forward strand.
GCATTTATGCCTTGGTCATATTAACCAGAATAAGATTCAAAGGTTGGAAGGGATGGACCTTTAAGTCACCTAAAGGTGGAATCTATGCCTCAATGTAAATTTTGTTTGGAGGGTAAAATGACCAAAGACTATTCGGGTCTAAGGGCAATTGGGCCGAAGGGGTTCTAGAACTTATGTATAGTGATCTTTGCAGATCGATGAACATCCAGGCACGAGGAGGATATGAGAACTTCATCACTTTTATTGATGATAACTCAAGGTATAGGTATGTGTACTTGATGCACCACAAAAGCAAACCTTTTAACAAGTTCAGGGAGTTTCAGGCTGAAGTGGAAAAGCAATTGGGTAGACCTATAAAGGTAGTTCGATCCGATCGTGGTGGTGAATACCTCTTTGATGAGTTCTTGGGACACTTATTAGAGAATGGGATTTTATCCCATTTGACTGCGCTACGCACTCCGCAGCAGAATGGCATAGCAGAAAGAAGAAATAGGACTTTATTGGACATGGTCAGGTCCATGATGAGTTATTCATCATTGCCTTTATCCTTTTGGAGATATACACTACAAACCGCATGTTATCTTTTGAGCAACGTGCCTTCAAAATCGGTCCCTAAAACTCCTCACGAGTTGTGGATAGGCAAGAAGACATCCTTAAACCATATTCGTATATGGGGATGTCTGTCTCATATCCTGTTTAAGGATGCGAATAAGTTGGAAGCACGTTCAGAAGTTTGCATGTATGTAGGATATCCAAAAAGGACTAAAGGGGTTTATTTTCATAACCTAAAAGAAAATAAAGTTGTGGTTTCAACTCATGCAACTTTCTTTGAGGAGAGCCTCGAAGCAAAGTGATGCTTGAGGAGTTAAGGAGTGATTTAATCACTCTGGTGGTCCTGGTAGAAACCACTCCAATTGGTGTAGAAAAGCCAAACGAACCCAAACAATAACCTAAGAGGCTTCGATGTAGTGGGAGGATTGGGAGTCAACCCAAGATGTAGATGTTTAATGGTGAGGCCTTCTTAGCTGAACTAGATGAACATGATAGGGATCCTTATACTTATGCAGAGGCTATAAAGGATGTTGATTTGAAACTCTGGATAGAGGCCATGAACACAAAGATGAAGTCTATGGAGACTAATCAGGTTTGGGAGCTTATGGATCTTCCCAAAGGGGTAAAACCTATAGGTTGTAAGTGGATCTACAAGAGGAAGAGAGGAGTGAATGGAAAGGTCAAAACCTTTAAGGCTGATTGGTAAGCTAAGGGTAAGGAAGGAATCGATTACGAGGAAACCTTTTTGCCTGTAACCATGCTTAAGTCCATCCGGATTCTCTTGTCCATAGTTGCTACTCTCGATTATAAGATTTGACAGATTGGATGTCAAGACGACATTTTTAAATGGCTATCTTGATAACTCCATTTATATGGAACAACCAGATGGGTTCAAGGCTTAGGGTTAGGAGTGTAGGGTTTGTAAGTTGCCAAAGTCAATTTATGGACTTATGCAGGCTTCCCGTTCTTTGAACATAAGATTTGATTAAGTGATCAAGACTTATAGGTTCTCACAAAATATGGATGAACCATGCATGTACAAACACATTAAAGATGGGAAAGTGGTTTTTCTACTACTATATGTAGATGACATTCTGTTAATTGGCAATGACATTGGGGCATTATCATCGGTCAAGTTATGGTTGACCAAGTAGTTTGACATGAAGGACTTGAGTGAGGCTAATTTTGTTTTCGGTATCTAGATTTTTTGGGATAGGAAGAACAAAATGATAGCTTTGTCACAAGCCGGCTACATAGATAAGATTCTTAGGAGGTTTGCAATGCATGATTTCAAGAAAGGTAGGCAACCATATAGGTCTAGAATTACTCTTTCTAAAAAAGACTCTCCAAAGTCTGAGGAAGAAAGAGAATACATGAAGAAAGTGCTTATGCTTCGGCAATGGGTAGTCTCATGTATCCCATGCATTGCACACGACCAGATATTTGTTATGCAGTTGGAATTATGAGTCAATTTCAGGCGGATCTAGGACCGAACCATTGGGTTGCGGTAAAACATATTTTCAAGTATATACCTAAGAAGGACTTGAGGGCTTATGCTTGTGTATTCGAGTGAGGACTTAACTCCTCTAGGGTATACTAACTCAGATTTCCAATCCTATTTGGATTCAAGGAGATCGACTTTGGGTTTTGTGTTTACTTTGGGCGGCGGTGCCATAAGTTGGAGAAGTGTGAAGCAAGATTGCACTTCGAATTCAACGATGGAGGCCGAGTATGTGGTAGCTAGTGATGCTTCGAAAGAAGTAGTGTGGCTCCACAAGTTCTTTTAGGATCTTGAGGTTGTTCCTGGCATACATAAGGCATTATCATTATACTGTGATAACAGTACGGCGGTAGCTAATACTAAGGAACCAAGATTTCACAAGAAGAGTAAGCATATTGATCGAAAGTATCATGTGATAAAGGACATCGTCGAGGGCGGGCATGTCACGGTGTGCAAAATCACGTCAGATGACAATTTAGCTGATCCATTCACAAAGACACTTACTGGAAGAGTCTTCAAGAGGCATGTGGAAGCTATGGGGATGCAAGATTTGTCATATTTACTCACTTAGTGTAAGTGGGAGATTGTTAGATGTGTATGCCCTAAGGAGTAAAAATGTAATATGTTTTTGGAGATATTTTTATCAATAAAGAATTTATTTATTATTTATATACCAAATCTTGTCCTCTTAACATTCATATTTGTTGAATGTATGTTAAGCAAACAAAAGTCTAAGACTGTCATTTTAAATCTTAAAGAATTGGGCGTATGATGGACAAATTATGCGGAAGACACGATTCTTAAAGTGACGGTCTAAATCATAAGATCCGCAATATAGGGAATAAAGTTTTGTGCTTTATGAAAGAAAAGATTGTTATGTTGTCTATATCCCTAATGGGAGATGGTTTGTCTTGACCATCAGAGTTGGACTCCACGAATTGAAACATTGGCACATTGTCATAGGTGACGATGTGTTGGATCGGGACATAAAGTGAATTGATTTGGATTAATAATTCTGTCTCGGCAAATCTATTCACTTTAGATAATCATGTGTATTGTATCTTAATCCTAAGATGAATAATGGGCCCATTGTCTTGACTTGTGTCTTTTGATGTACCAAAGGGTGACATCCACATTTTAATAGTGGTACGCATGTAGGTACATTGGAGGTATGACTCTTAATAGCGTAGACCTGTTATTCATAGATATGGAATCCATAGCTTCTCTTTAGGAGTAGTGTTATCCTTTTATATGCGTTGTCTAGTAATTGAAAAACTAGAGCGCTCAACCATTTGGATACATAAGTGTAACCGAATGGTATACCGTCTTTGGATAGTAAGTTTTTCGATGGTAAGATAATGAAACGTAAGATAAAAATAATCGGGAAGGCAAGGCAAAACTTGTCGCTAAGCCGATTATGGATAATCCTATGGGGATACAATAGATTATGATATGTCATAGAGACTTAGCTACACGGGCTTTGTAATTCTATATAGTTCAAGAGTGCAGCTCCAAACTTTTAGTGGAGTAGCGTTGGAGTTGATAATTATGAAATATATATTTGGGATATTGGGTCTCATAATTATCAAGAGCTTGACCTATATAGGTCCATTTGGTCCCCTTTGCTAGCTCATAAAAATCATGTAATGATACGACAAGTTTTTTCAATAATTAGTGACTTGTATCAAATTATCAGATTGGCTAAAAATTTGATAGAATTAGATAATTCATGTTTGTTTATCGGTTGAATTAATTTTGTGAATAAATTAATTTAAGATAAACTTGTTGAATTATCGGGATTAGATAATTCTTGTCTGTTTATCGGTTGGATTAATTTTGAATTAATTTACGATAAACTTGTTGAATTATCAGGAATATTTATTTTCCTAGAGATTATATAGATATGAGTGTTTTAATTTGAATTCAAACTAAGGCTTTATCCTAAGAATCTCAGGTGAGAAATAAAGATTCATAGGAAACTTTTTATCGCAAGTTCGATAGGTCGATCTTTAAGTTCGGCCTGCTACTTGAGGAGGTTCGGCAGGCCCATCTGCCAGTTTGGCCTGCTAACTGGGCTATAAAAGGATCAAATTTTTTCACACGGATTTTGTTAGATATTGATTCTGATTCAATTCAAATTTTTGAGGCCTTATCTGATAAGGACTGACTCCTGGGCCCAATCTCTATAAAAGGGGAATGAGTCTCATTATTATTCAGATTAGTTGAGAAATCTAGAGTGAGACTCTGCCAGCAAGACTCTACAACTCCTCCGAAAGCTATCATTCAAAAATCACGAATTATATCTGTGGGTATTTCTCAACTGGTTGGAAAGAGAGTCACCTGATGGAAAAAGCTGAACGACGTGAGCCCACACTCACTTCAATCAAGGATAAAGAATAGCAAAGAATGCCAGTTGGTTGAGGTCCTTTTAGAACGTTACAACTCTTCATTGATTATAGGAGCTTTTTGGCACACAAAGGTTAGTAAGATCTGGTTAATGTATTCATATAGCATGTCAAACTTGCGTTTTAGAAAACACTCTGATATTAAAATTTTAAAATTATGCTGTGTACTATTTTTCCAACAAATATGTACATTGAAATTGCGTTATTGGAAAGAAAGCTAACATATAGAGTCTCACATTGCTTAGGTATATTGCTTTGGTGGTGTTTAAATGAGTTTGCACTTCTATTTTTGGGTAAGAACTTGTGCCCAAGAGGCTCTCTCACGTGCAAAGGAGGGGTGCAAATCGTCTGGCCTGATGTGTTAACAACCAATGTGTGCACTGCTCACGACGTGGACATGGCTTCTTTGGGACTATCTTGCTCAGGCTTCATTTTGCAAATTCTTTATTGACTTAAATTTGGTTTTTGTGTTGCATTCATTCATTCCAAGATATGAATTACCTAAATTCTATTGTATTTTACATTCATTTAAGAAAATTAACAATCAACATGACTATTAGTTTTTCTGCATATTAATGTACAAATCTAGACATGAAATTGGGGCATGTTAAACATGAATTTTAAAGGATGTAAACCTTGAGTTTCTCTCATAATTTTGAATTAATTTTAGATTAATTCTCATCGTGTAAGGACCCCCACATGATGCTATAAAAGGAGGCCATTCTCAACTCATTTGTACACACAACACTTGAGATTTCATTTTGTTCTTTCTAGTTGTTCTTAGGCCTAAGTTTTTCTTAGAGCTTTAGGTTTCTGGTGATAGTGGGAAGACATGATTCAAGTTCATTGGAGTAGTACTTATGGTGTTGAAGTTCTACGCGATCGTCGTCATATCCTAGGAGACAGATGCTCAATGTGATCTTAAGTACCCGAGAAGAGAGCGAATATATTTTAAGGAAAGCGTGTGTTACACTATCTTGAAGTCCAAATTTCCACTTTGATTCGGATTCAGTTGAAGTTCTTGTTGTAATAGTTTTTCTTCATTTTGTAATATTTTGATAATAGTAAGTTGTTCATTTACTCTCTTTATTATATACTTTTTTGCTAATAGAAGAAATATGCAAAACAACATAACTACTTTTGAATAATTATGAAAAATATTATACAGAATTAAAAACATAAAAATCTAATAACAAAACATTTAAAATATATTTGTGATTTTTTAAACATATTTTTTAAATGTTAAAATATTTTTTTAAAAAAAATTTGAAAGAAGAAAACTATATTTCAAAAATAAACTTGGTCGAATTACGGGTAGAGGAACTTTGATAAATACCATTTTTAAAACTTACTTTTATAAATACCAAATATATTTAAGTGTGACACAACTTAAACCTGTAAAATTAATTAATCAAAAAAATAATTAAACAGAAATTAATTATGAATTAATAATTAAAAAACATTCATCATATGATCTCAAGACAACATATTAATATATAGAAACCTTATAAAACCAACTCTCTAAAAACTTCAATTTAAGCATAGTAGAGATATTAAGATGACATAATTTATGTACATAGCATGAACATAAACTTGAAAACGATGGCTCTAATACCAATTTTTGAAAAACAAGTACGCAGCAGAATTTTAAAAATTAAAAAAAAAACCTTTTTCTATAGAACCAGTTAGACATGTTATATATCATAAGCTACTCATAGAATTAAATTTTAAACCAAAAACGATACTTTTGGAATAATTAAATTAGCAGAATTAATACAAGAGAATTGCTTCTAGAAGAGCGTCAATCAACTAGTGTTGTTTGCTATCCTCTTTTCCACGACTAAAATACGAGTGAGCATACGTCATTTGATTCTCCTCTTGGTAACGTATCTCCTTACAACTACAAGATCAAACCAATAACTATTGTTCTTGATGCTAAACAATAACCTTATGGAAGTTTCAGAATTTCTCTCTATAGAATGCTCTTTAAATTTCTCAAGTAATCTAATTAAACATAGGAATAAGTCTCCTATTTATAATGGCGGGTAAGGCATCCATTCTGTAATGTACAAGCAAAATTCATTATTAAATCCAGCACTTATTTGGATTTAATTAATGAATTTACCCTTATAAATCATATTTTTTGTCAATTACGATAACGCATATATGAACAATATTAATAGAAAATTTGACTATGAATTTTATGCAATTTTGGATATTGATAGATGCAAATTTTGGGAGCTTAAATGCTTAAAAATTTTAATTGAATAATATTCTTAAAATGAATTTTATATCACAATTAATCATAGTGTTGTGATTATAAATTAATAAATGATTAAAGTATTAAATAAAGTAGAAAAGCAGGCAATAACCCAAAACAATGTAAAAAAGGGCGTGATGCAATGTAAGTACACTGCTTAAGTAATACGCAAATAAATGAAATACTGTGTTTAGGTTTCAAAAGTGAACCAAAGAGTAAGTTAGTATATTATAGATCGCTTAAGTACCTATTTCTTCGATTTTACCCTAACTGTATAAGAAAAATATTATATGGTATAAAATTACACTGCGCAAAGTGGTGGAACCCACCAAGGGGACACTTTAGGACACTTTAAGGGTTGAGATTATGCCACCACACCCATTGATGTGACCCAACATCTAATTGCTAAACTAGCCCTAGTCATGATTAAAGGTTGAGTCACCAAGTTTTTTTTTTAAAAAAAAAACTTAAACAAAGAAATTTGATTAAATACCTTAAGTGAGTAAAACTTTCTCTCATTTTTTTAGTCTCCACCCTACACGGTAGACCTTGGTCCCATTTCTCCCAAAATTTTCTCAAAGGAAAATTTTCCCAAAATTTCCTCAAAGGAAATTTTTCACATAACCTTTTCCAAGCAAGTTTCAAGCTAGGATCAAGCTTTAAGCTCAAGGTTTTCTAAACTTTCAAGGTAAGATCCAAACCTTTTCTAAGTTTTTCTAGGGTTTTCTTTGGGATTGAAGGGGGATTTGATTAGGGTTTTTCTTGTCATGGATCATGCCTAGGAAGGTTGACAAAATCAAAGGTGTTGAAGGTGCACAAGCTCACCAATTTTCTTTAGTAAAAGCCTAGCCTCCAAATTCTAAGTTCATGGTTGTTTTGTTTTTTTTTTTTTTTGTTTTTTGTTTTTTTTTTGAGTGAGGCATGTAATTATTTAAGTTAGCTTATGGTATGTTTACATAATTTCAAGGTATTTGATGGTGATGAGTAGAATAATTAGGGGTTGTATGCTTAGGATTTAATTTGGTTTTGAAATTGAGTAGAATTGCAAACTTTGAGTGATTTCTTAAGGGAATGAAATTTGGCATATTCAAACATGATTATTTGCTAAAAAGTTTTGGTACCTGCTCTAAACCGTTGTCTACATAGTGCTTAAAAACAGATTGTTGTGAAAATTAACAAAGGATTAAATTGAAAAGATTTACATAAACTTAGCAGTTTTGTAAAAAGGCACTCCATTGTGCAGTGGGAATTTCAAAAAAGTTAAAACATGAAAGTTATATATCTCGACAAAACTGTTAGGAATATGAATTATGAAATATGAATTTTACAATTTTTTATTACAAAATTTCAATAAAAGTGAAAGGACAAAAACATTTTTAAACAAAAGGAATTTGGGTAAGAGACTTTGAAAGAATTTAACCCCTGCAAAAAATTGAGGCTAATGGTATAGAATGATTATTTTTGGTCTTGGGCACAAAATCATCGATATTTTCAATATTCGGGATAAAATTGTAAAGTTTTGTTGAATTTGGTTTATATTGCAAAATAAGAGAACCAATACCTTGAATTTTTGTCCTGCTACCAATAAGTAACATTTTGTATTGAGTTAGCAAAAAATTGAGCCTAAGAAGTTTAAAAAGGCCCGTTGAAGGCAAAAATGTCATTTTCTACAAAACGGCCCGAACGGACCTCGAAACGTCTGAAATAGGAAAAAAATATCTTTAGCAAAGAATTTTTTTTCCCCTTTGTTGGTGATGATAAGAAATTGTGAACTAAGAGGAATAACTTGACTTAGCAATTAACGTATACACTTTATCAACGTATAGATTAATAGTAGTAAGTTAGCTAATGACCATAAACTGTCCATATAGGGCACTTGGATGGTTAATGGAGAACTGGAAGTTGGGTTAATGCTGTAGCATACCCAAGTAAGTTTGAAGCCCACCTACAGTATGGTATAGAGGGTTTCTAGAAAAGTATATATACATATATATATATGTATTTATGTATTTAATACATAAAAAATGAATATGATGCACACTTATTATAAGTTATAAATCATCATGCATGATATGACAACCTAAATTAACAGACTGGTACTTGAATCACTAGGCAAAGAGTAAAGTGTCATGCCAACTATCCACTCAAGAGGGAGTTCTAAGTTACATTTTGGTCTTGGCGTTACGATGACCCATGTGCGCATGTGGTACGAACACTTGAGCCCTAGTTAAGATCAAAACATGAAGAGAATAATGAATGTCTATAACCAATCATAAATGGATCACGCATACATGTAGGTTATACATGTGGGCTATGTTTGGACTTACTGAGCATTCACTCACCTAGTTATTTCATGTTGTAGGTAATTTAGCTAAAAGGACAGAATAGATTCTCTGATGAGCTGACACCAGTACATGTGCAATGTGTAGACATGGGTATGAATACCACCAGAAAAATGTTTTCGCTCTATATGTATATTAAATAAACTTGAAACTTGTTGTAAAGTAACTATTAAATATAAATTATAATGTGATACAAGTAAGATAAAACTCTTTTGAGAAATGTTATGTTAAGTATACATATATATATATAAAGGAGGTTTGTACATGTACATGTGTATTATTATTTTATTGTAAAAAAAATTATTTCTAGATTTCCATAGTTATGTAAATAAGAAAAATGTAAATGTATGACCCGAAAGATGACAGGTCATCATAGTTGGTATCAGACCCGATATATTGCCATCCCATTATACATTGCTACATGTTCATCTGCCATAGCTTAAATAAGATAGTTTAATTTTAAGTAAAAAAATATTAGAATATTAACATGTTAAACATGTATGCCCTGAGGAGTAAAAATATAATATGTTTTTGGAGACATTTTTATCAATAAAGAGTTTATTTATTGTTCATATACCAAATTGTTGTCCTTTTTATGTTCATATTTGTTGAATGTATGATAAGCAAATAATAGTTTGAGACTGTCAGTCTAAACCTTTAGAAGTAGACATATGATGGACAGATTATACGAAAGACATGATTCTAAAGATAATGGTCTAAATCATAAGATCCGTAATCGAGGGAATAAAGTTGTGCGCTTTAGTCATGCAAAGATTGTTATGTTGTCTATATCCCTAATAGGAGATAGTTTGTCTTGGCCATCGGAGGTGGACTCCGTTAATAGAAACATTAGTGCATTCTCATAGGTGACGATGTATTAGATTGGGACAGAAAGTGCAATTGATTTGGATTAATAATTTTGTCTAGACAAATCATTTCACTTTGGACAATTTTATATGTTGTATCTTAATCTTGAGATGAATAGTGAGCCTGTTGTCTTGACTTAAGTCTTTTGATATACCAAAGGGTAACATCTATATTTAATGATGGTATGCATACCTGTACATTGGAGACTTGTTATTCATAAATACGAAATCCATAGCTCCTCTTTAGGAGTCGATGATATCCTCTTATATACGTTATCCTATAATTCGAATACTGGAGCGCTCAACCATTTGGATACATTAGTGTAACCAAATAGTATATCGTCTTTTGATGGTAAGTTTTCTGATGGTGTGATAATGGAACGTAATAAAAATAATAATTGGGAAGGTAAGACAGAATTTGTCCTTAAGCCGATTATGGATATCCTATGGGGATACAATACATTATGATATGTCATGCAGACTTAGCTATTCGGGCTTTCTAATTCTATATAGCTCGAGAGTGCAACTCTAAGCTTTTAATGGAATAGCATTAGAGTTGATTATTATGTAATGCATATCTTGGATATTGGGTTTCATACTTATCGAGAGCTTAAATTATATAGGTTCATTAGGTCCCTTTTGCCAGCTCATAATAAATCTTGTAACGATAAGGTATACTTTTTCAATAAATTGGTGACTTATGTTAAATTATCATATTAGTTGAAATTTAATAGGATTAGATAATTCATGTTTATTTATCAGTTAAATTAATTCAGGATAAACTTGTTGAATTATCTGAAATATTTATCTTTATGGAGATTATTTAGATATTGTTGTTTTAATCAGATAACTTTTCTATTGGGTTATTTGAATTAAAACTGAGGCTTTATCAATAAAAGATTTGCAGGGATCATTTATTGTAAGTTTGTAGGTCGATCTTTAAGTTCGGCCTGCCGATGGAGTAAGTTCAGCATGCTGATATGCCAGTTCGGCCTGCCAACTGAACGATAATCTGATCACATGTTTTAATGCGATTTTATCAGATATTGATCTAGATTCAAATTTTTGAGGCCTTATCTGATAAGGACTAACCCCTAGGTCCAACCTATATAAATAGGGAATGAGACTTATAAGTTATTTAGATCAATTGAAAAATCAAGAGTGAGCACTCTATTCTATGAGTCTCTAAAACTCCCCTGAAGAGCTATTGTTCATAAATCACAAACGATAGTTTTGAGTATTTGTCAATTGGTTGGAAGGAGAGTCACCTGGGAAGAACTGTATGACATGTACCCATACGCACTCCGATCATGGATAGAGAATAGCAAAGAAGACTAGTTGGTTGAGACTCTTTTAGAATGCCCCCCTCTACACAGATTGCTAGAGCTCTTCAGTAAATGAGGTTAGTAAGATCTGGTTAATTTATGCATATAGCATGTCAAACACGTGTTTTGAAAAATACTCTAGTATAAAACTTTTTTAAATTTCCACTACGTACTATTTTTCCAACAATTGGTTTCAGAGCCGTAATTTTTATATAAATTTACAAGTTTGTGATCATGCTATATGAATAAATTGTGTGATCTTGCTCTCTCTTATGCTTAGATTTAATTTTTAATGAGTTGGCACTCTAAGGTTTCTATATGTTTATATGTTGTCATGGAAATATATGGTGAATGTTTATTAATCAATTATGGTTTATTAAATTATTCTTTAATTATTTATTAATTAATTTATGCTAGTTATGGTTCTTTAGAGGGTAGAATGTGTATCTAGGTTTTTCATATAATTAGATGATGGTCTCATAACCGTCTAAGAATTATTATTTAATTTTGAATTTGTAAGAATTTTGTAATTAAATAATCATTCGGAGAAGACGGATCTAGAAGATGAATGATAGTGTTTTACAGGTATTTCTTGAGTCTCTAATTTTATATTTTTGAATTGTTGAAAATAAAATTGAAAAACTACATAACGTATGTTTTCTGGAAAACGTGATTTATGCTCAGTTGGTAGGTCGGACACTCAGGTTTGACAAGCCGATGATTGCAGACTGACAAGCCGAACCTCTGGGATCGACAGGCCGTCCGTGGGGTAGAATTCTGAGGCTTTGGCGGCAGGCCGATCAGTCAAGACTGGTAGGCCGATTGCACAGATTGGCATCTCGGTAGAGAGTTGTAAATTTTTCAAAAAAGGTGCATTTTTGTTGCAATTTTGATTTTTTTTGGGACAATTCTTAGAAACATTAAATTTGGATATGATCGAAAATATAGAGTATTCGATCTATACAGGATTGAAAACTTGAAGATGGATAATACATGAAGAAGGATACAATTTGAAGATTCAAGGATGAAGAATCTATAATATGTTTCGATTTGTCTATTGTAATCTTTGATTTCTTTTCTTTGGGGTGGGACCATAATATTACCGCTATTTGTTATTATTTTGCTTGTAGCTTTGCATTATTGCTTTGCTTGTCTGTATTATAATATGATTTGCCACGTATGTTGATACCATATCATATAAAATAGGGAGTGTCGCTCATTAAAAATTGTTCATGCATGTTCTTAAAATAAAACCTTGATTTCAAAAGATTGAGTGGGAGAAGGTTTTTGAAGAGATGACCTACAGTCTCCATTGTTGGTCCATAGGTAGCATAAGGTGATTCCTAGCAAGGGATTTCATCATGTACTAGGTTGGATCTCCGAAAGAATAAGGTATTTTAGCATAATTTATTGTTGCACACCCCCAAGTGATGATTGTAAATCATGGATAAAACATTGAAATGATGGTTATACACTGGTGTTAATTATATTACTAATTTCTCCTAGGATCTCTATTAATAAAACTGATGGCCAAAGAAACTATTATTAATATATGCTAGATCATATAGGTCCTGGATGACATATATTAATCAGGAGGAGATTCGTGTTCTTAATTGAATTTGGCAAGTCTCCCGTAGGTGGCTTGTTGAATTCTGAGTTAGCAATTATCGTTTGACACATATTAAGGTTGTGATATTTTCAAGGTTTTGACACATAAACACATTGTATGTTTTACATGATTGTGTTATCTTACTAAATTATTAATATGGTATGTTTGCTTATGTTTAGTATATGATTCTTTATTGTAGAATAAAAATGTTTAAAAACACTTTATCTTTGATACTTGATAAAAACCAATTAACCGGTGAGAAATATAATGATTGGAAATGGAACCTAAACATCGTCCTATCTTTTAAGAAACTAAAATTTGTGCTAACAACTCCGCGTCCTCCCCAGCTTATAGGAGATTCCACTAATGAGCAAATACAAGCGTATGATCGTTGGAAGGATGCTAATGATTACGCCCATTGTTATGTTATGACTCGCATGAATAACGTGCAAAGTAAATCTTGGATAATCTTGAAGACATGTTTGGAGGCCAAGCCCTAACAAAATGGCAAATGGCACTTTGGAAACTCTTAAACTGTAAACAGAGACCAGAGACTTCTATAAAGGAGCATGATGTTGGTCACGGGTTACTTGGCCAAGGCTCAAACCAATGGAGCTGACATTGATGCTAAAACATAGATGACTATGGTCTTTGAGACTCAGTCTAAGGAGTTTATTCCGTTTAGAGCTACATTTAACTTAACCACTAGATGGGATATGACATTGACTGAGTTGATGAAGCAGTTATATGAGTTCAAACTTCTAATCAGGGAAACTCTTGTAGGTGGTGAGGACAACTTGGCGGCTATTTCTAGTTCCAATCCTAACCTAGGGAATGAAAAGAAGCAATGGGTTAAGAATGGGAAGTCTTCTATTCTCGCAAATGACAAGATTAAGAAGAAGAAAAAGAAGAACCTGATGAAGTTCAAATGCTTTTTCTACGGGAAGGTCGGGCACATCAAGAAGAATTGTAACTTTCCCGAGGAGGTAGGTGTGATTTTCTAGTTATTGCAACTTGTTTGGTTGAGGAATCTAGTGATACTTGGAACATAGATTCTGGAGCAATTAATCATATTTGTGTTTCTCTATAGGGGCTCAAAGAAATGAGAAGTCTGCTATATGAAGGCTTCATGCTTTGGATGAGCGATGGATCCTTAGTATTAGTTGAAGCAGTAGGAGATGTCCATCTTTATTTTGATAATTATAGGAGTTTATTTTTGCAAGATTGTTTTTATGTTCCTAAACTTAAAAGGAATTTGATATCTATAGCTTGTTTATTTAAAGGCTCTTATGTAGTTTCTTTTAATAATAAAGTGATGATTCATAAAACATCACATTTATTGATGATTACTCAAGATACAGGTATGTGTACTTTATGAACCACAAAAGTGAAACTTATGACAAGTTCAAGAAATTTTGGGCTGAAGTGGAAAAGCAATTAGGTAAACCTATAAAGGCACTTCGATCCAATTGAGGTGGTGAATACCTTTCTGATGAGTTCTTGGGACACTTACTAGAGAATGAGATTCTATCCCATTTGACTAAGCCAAGCACACTATAGCAAAATGGCATAGCTTAGAGAAGGAATAGGACTTTGTTGGACATGGTAAGGTCGATGATGAGTTATTCATCATTGCCTTTATCCTTTTAGGGATATGCACTACAAATCGCAAGTTATCTTTTGAACACTGTGCCCTCAAAATCAGTTCTTAAAACTCCTCATGTGTTGTGGATGGGGAAAAAGAAATCCTAAAACCACATTCGCACATGGCGTGTCGGGCTCATGTCCTGTTTAAGGAAGCGAATAAGTTGGAAGCACATTCAGAAGTTTGTGTGTTTGTAGGATATCCAAAAGGGACTAAATGGGGTTATTTCCATAACCCAAAGGAAAATAAAGTCATGGTTTCAACTAATGCAACTTTCCTTCAAAAAAGTTACATGGACAACTTTAAGCCTCGAAGCAAAGTGGTGCTTGAGGAGTTAAGGAGTGATTCAGTTACTCTAGGGGTTCCAAATGAAACCATTCCAATTAGTGTGCAAAAACCAGCCAAACCTGAATAACAACCTAAGGGGCTTCGACATAGTAGCAGGATCGGGCGTCAATTCGAGAGGTATATGTTCAATGATGAGGCCTTCTTGGCTGAATTGATTAAACATGATAGGGATCCTTACACTTACGAAGAAGCTATAGAGGATGTTGACTTGAAACTCTAGACAAAGGCCATGAACATAGAGATGAAGTCTATGGAGACAAATCGCATCTGGGAACTTGTGGATCTTCTCAAAGGTGTAAAACCCATAGGGTGTAAGTGGATCTATAAGGGAAAGAGAGGAGAGGATGGAAAGGTCAAAACCTATAAGGCTAGACTTGTAACTAAGGGGTACATGCAAAAGGAAGAAATCGATTATGAGAAAGCCTTTTCACCTGCAGTCATGTTTAAGTCCATCCGCATTCTCTTGTCCAAAACTATGGCTCTCGACTATGAGATTTGGTATATGGATGTTAAGACGGCCTTTCTAAATGGCAATCTTGATAAGTCTATTTATATGGAATAGCCAGACACGTTTAAGGCTAAGGGTTAAGAGGGTAAGGATTGTAAGCTGCTGAAGTCAATTTATGGACTTAAGCAGGCTTCTCGTTCTTAGAACAAAATATTTGATCAAGTGATTAAGACTTATGGGTTCGCACAAAATGTGGACGAATCATATGTTTACAAACACATTAAGGATGGAAAGGTGATTTTTCTACTGCTATATATAGATGACATTCTACTAATTGGCAATGATATTGGGGCATTGTCATCGGTCAAATTATGGTTGACCAAGCAGTTTGACATGAAAGACTTGAGTGAAGCTAATTTTGTTCTCGATATCTAGATCTTTTGGGATAGAAAGAACAAAATGATAGCTTTGTTTCAAGCAGGCCGCATAGATAAAATTCTCAAGAGGTATGCAACGTAGGATTCTCAGAAAGGTAGGCAACCATCTAGGTCTGGAATTGCTCTTTCTAAGAAAAACTTACCAAAGTCGGTTGAAGAAAAAGAATACATGAAAAAGGTACCTTATGCTTTGGCATGGGTAGTCTCATGTATGCCATGCGTTGCATACTATTGGATATCAGTTATGCGGTCGAGATAGCATGTCGATTTTAGTCGGATCTAGGACCGAACCACTATGTTGCAGTCAAGCATATTTTCAAGTACCTGAAAAGAACTCAAGGGTATATGTTTGTGTATTCGGGTGAGGATTTAACACCCCTAGGATACACAGACTCAAATTTTCAATCCTATACGGATTCAAAAAGATCAACTATTGGTTTTGTGTTTACTCTAGGCAGCAGTGCCATTGTTTAGAGAAGTGTCAAGCAAGATTGAACTTGGGATTCAATGATGGAGGCCGAGCATGTGGTAGCTAGTGATGCTTCGAAAAAAGTAGTACGGCTCTGCAAGTTCCTTGGGGATCTAGAGATAGTTCCTTGTATGGATAAGACAGTATCGTTATATTGTGATAACATTGTGGTGATAGCTAATGCTTAGGAACCAAGATTTCAAAAGAAGAGTAAGCATATTGATCAAAATATCATGTGAAAAAGGACTTCATAGAGGCTGGGCATGTTGCTATATGCAAAATCGCATTTGAGGATAATTTAACTAATCCATTCACGAAGACACTAATGCAAGAGTTTTTGAGAGGCATGTGGAAACTATGGGGATGCGGGATTTGTCATATTTACTCACTTAGTGCAGGTGGGAGATTGTTAGATATGTATGCCCTAAGGAGTAAAAATGTAATATGTTTTTTGAGACATTTTTATCAATAAAGAGTTTATTTATTGTTCATATATCAAATTGTTGTCCTCTTGATTTTCATATTTGTTAAATGTATGATAAGCAAACAAAAGTCTGTGACTGTCACTCTAAGCCTTTAGAATCAGGTATATGCTGGACAAATTATGCAGAAGACATGATTCTAAAGGTGACGGTCTAAATCATAAGATCCACAATTGAGGGGATAAAGTTGGGCACTATATTCATATGAAGATTGTTATATTGTCTATATCCCTAATGGGAGATGGTTTGTCTTAGCCATTGGAGGTGGACTCTGCAAATAAAAACATTGGTGCATTATCATAGGTGACGATACATTAGATCGGGACATAATATGTAATTGATTTGGATTAATAATTCTGTCTCAGCAAATCTATTCACTTTAGATAATCATGTGTATTTTATCTTAATTCTAAGATGAATAATGGGCCCGTTGTCTTGACTTGTGCCTTTTGATGTATCAAAAGGGGACATCCATATTTAATGATGGTACATATACCGATACATTGGGGACATGACTCTTGATAATGTAGACTTATTATTCATAGATATAGAATCCATAGCTCCTCTTTAGGTGTCGAAGATAACCTTTTATATGCATTATCCTGTAATTGGAAGATTGGAGGCTCAACCATTTGGATACATAGGTGTAACCAAATGCTATACCGTCTTCTGATGGTGAGTTTTTCGATGGTGTGATAATAAAATGCAAGAAAAAAATAATCGAGAAGATAAGATAGAATTTATCTTCAAGCTTATTATGGATATCCTATAGGGATACGATACATTTTGATATATCATAGAGACTTAGCTATTCGGGCTTCGTAATTCTATAAAGTTCTAAAGTGCAGCTCTAAGCTTTTAATGGAATAGAGTTAGAGTTGATAATTATGAAACATATATCTAGGATATTGGGTTTTGTAATTATTAGGAGCTTGAACTATATAGGTCCATCTGGTCCCCTTTGCTAGCTTATAAAAAATCCTATGATGATACAACGTGTTTTTCCAATTAATTGGTGACTTATGTTAAATTATTAGATTGGTTGAAATTCGATAGGGTTAGATAATTCACGTCTGTTTATCGGCTGAATTAATTTTGTGAAAAATTGATTCATGATAAGCTTGTTGAATTATCCAAAATATTTATTTTCCTAGAGATTATCTAGATATGATTGTTTTAATCAGATAACTTCTTTATTGGGTTATTTGACTTAAAACTAAGGCTTTATCCAAAGAATCTTGGATAGGAAATAAAAGATTCCCAAGGATTATTTATTGTAAGTTCAGTAGGCCGATCTTTAAATTCGGCCTACAGATCGGCCTGCCAATAGAGTAAGTTCAGTAGGCCAAACTGGCAAACAGGCCGATCTGCCAGTTCGGCCTGCTGATCAAACGATAATCTAATCATGCGTTTTTACGTAATTTTATCAAATATTGATCCAAAATCAAATTTTTGAGGCCTTATCTGATAAGAACTAACACCTGGGTCCAACCTCTGTAAATAGGTAATAAAACTCATAAGTTATTTAGATCAGTTGAGAAATTAAGCGTGAGCACTCTATTCTATGAGTTTTTAAAACTCCCCTAAAGAGCTATTGTTTACAAATCATGAACGATAGTTTCGGGTATTTCTCAATTGGTTGGAAGGAGAGTCACTTGGGAAGAGCTGTACGACGTGCGCCCACACGCACTCTAATCGTGGATAGAGAATAGCAAAGAAGACCAGTTGGTTGAGGCTCTTTTAGAACGCCCTCCTCTACACAGATTGTTGGAGCTCTTTAGTAAATGAGGTTACTAAGATTCAGTTAATTTATGCATATAGCATGTCAAACTTGTTTTGAAAAATACTCTGGTATAGAAATTTTTAAAATTTTTGCTGCGTACTATTTTTTCCAACATAACCTATATGGGAATATAATACTAACCAACATAAATGTAGTTAATGGCGGCACCACTTAACAATCACCATATGGATGTGGATCGAAGAGCCAATGTAGCTTTTCATGACATGGTACCACCTCATTATTATGGCAGCCAACAACCTATGATATTGATTGAATGGTTCCATGCCATGGAAGTGATCTTCGCTTCATGTCACATCCCACCTCATCTTTAAGTCCTATTACCCTCACGACAATTATAGGGGTAGGCGCTAGCATGGTGGATCTAAATGGGCCTAGGCGAACAACGTTGTGATTGGGAAGGTTTCAAATACAAATCTCTGAAGATTTCACACCACTACCACCTGGTAACAACATACCGGTTCAAGTTAATCCATTTATCTGGCCAAACTGGCACTATCTACTTTATATAAGCATAAAGGCGATATGGGGAAGATACATAAGTGAACCAGTGGATCATTACCTTATGAGATTTCATCGTACTATGTTACCAATGATTCCACCCAAGATACCCCTACGACGTGTTTGTGACCTTATATGATGAGATCTTCCTAATGAAATACAACATCGAATTCAATATCCCTGAGATTTTCCTAGTTTGGATGATTTTATTATGGAAATACTACATGTAGAGCAAAATGTGTTAGCGCCACTAGAAGATCCTCCTATAGACATGGATAAGGATGATGATGATGAGTAGGAGCCTAATTATATCCTTGGACCACTTGAGCGTATTTATGCTGGTGACGACTAGCTTATTGACTCCAGTGAGGACGAGGAGGAAGACTTGGAAATGGATCTAGTAAATAGTGATATGCCGGACGTCAATTCTGACTAGGGAAGATGGACCTTTGATGACCTTTTTGTACTAAAATTATATGTAATTATATGGCTATCAAAATTTTGACTTTACTAACCTTGTACAATTGTATATGTCTACCTTTGGTAAACAATGTCCTTCCCAACAGTGGTGTTCATATTAGTCGGTAAAGATAACTGCTCCTGGAAATGATGTAAAAGTTTACGCAAGGAAGTTAATTAAGTATAGTATGTTAGTCACATATGAAATGTTTTGATAATAAAAAGGTGTAAAAAGTGAATTTAATGAAATGTTAAGTCTATGTTATTGTTTAAAATTTTATGGAGTTATGAGACTTGATAAAAATTTTTTTGATAAATATCTATTAATGTAATATTATAATCTTACGATTGGACTTTAAACATCGTCAATGGCTAAAGCACCTGGAGGACCTTCAAACCTGGACTTAATAAATTTAATCACTAAGCTACAACAAAGGCTCCAAGCTCAGAAGCAAGAAATGCAAGGGCTACATGAGCAGTTGGCTCACCAAAACCCTATAGTCCCACTACGTGTGGATTCTCTACCACCAGTACCGCTGACATCGCAGGCAGAATTAGTGGCCCCGATAGCCCTTGTAGTTCCTGTCACTAATTTTTATGATAGATTTCGATGAATGAAGGTCCTAGAATTCGATGGTTCAACAGACCCACTGGATATCGATGACTGGCTCACCGGCATAGAGAGAGTTTTGAAGTTTATGGGACTCAATGATCGTGAAAAGGTTTTATGTGCTTCATTTTCTCTCACCAAAGATGCAAGAAGATGGTGGGAATCAATGGAGCAAAGGAGGAATGTAGATGAAATGACCTGGTTAAAATTCATTGAGGAGTTTGAAAGAGCTTATTTTAATGTTGAAACAATGACGGCACAGTAAGAGGAATTCAACAACTTCTGACAAGGTAATCTATCAATCACTGATGTTATGAGAAGGTTTAACCAATTAGCATGCCTTTGTCCTAAACTGGTGCCTACTGGTCGGGAAAGGATAAGAAGGTTAATGAGGATGTTTCGCACCGACATAGCCCATATTGTGGATAGTAGGGGACAAGCACCCAATGATGTGGAAGATTGTATCGAACGGGCATCAAGAGCTGAATTCAGAATCTCCCATGTCAAGGAAGAAAAAGCAAAGATCTTTAAATCTCAAAGGGAGGAGAAGGCCCTGGACAAACAAAATCAAGCATCGCAGGCAAATGGTAACCCGAGCCAGAGATAGACAGAAAACAACCAATTCGGATGTAATCGCAATAGTAACAACATGAGGAAGTGGAATGCAAGTAATTAAGTGAGTTAAAAGGGTAAATAATGGAGGGAATAACAAACCTTTTATGTGGGCAGTGTGGGACAAGACATGCAGGGGAATGTAAAGATAGCACTAATAATTGTTTCATTTGTGGCAAAGAAGGACACTATGCCTGGAATTGTTTCACCAATTCTTAGAACCAGGCTAACCAAAAGCAGCAAAGGTCTCAAGGAACCTAGCTCCATGTAGTCCAAGCACAGATTGAAGATCCTAGCATTAGTCAGGGCCGATTGGAAGCTCTAGAACCCAGCGAACGGATCTACACCTACACTAAGAGCGAAGGCGATGTTGGAACCTCAACAGTGATAACAGGTCAGCTCTCTGTTGCCAAAACTAATGCCTATGTTTTATTTTATTTTGGAACAACACATTCGTTTGCATCACTTAAATTTGCTAAACAAATAGGATTTGAAAGAGATAGGATAAAACAGACCTTTAGTACTACACTTCCTTCTAGGGAGGTATTAAGTTCTAATCATTGGTTACGTCATGTACCAATCATCATATGCGGTAGAGAATTGTTTGTCAATTTAATAATAATCGATATTCAAGATTACGATGCTATCTTGGGAATGGATTTCCTGGGTCAAGATTAATTGCCAACATCACAAAGTCACATTTTGGCTACTTAGAAGTGGGAAGTTTGTATATACTAGAAAGACTCCCAAGACTCCAAGAGAGCTAATATCTCCTTTGAAACCAAAGAAGTTTTTGAATAGTGGATGTATGCATTACATGGTGAATCTAGCAAATAAAGACCAAAAGCTCAGTTAGGACCAGAGAATGTTCCAATAGTAAAAGAGTTTATCAATGTGTTTTTAGATGAATTGCTGAGTTTATCACCAGAATGAGAAATTTTGTTCGAGATTAAATTAATGCCTGGTATAGCTTTGATTTCAAAGACACCATATCGCATGGCTTTAGGAGAACTTAAGGAACTTCATATTCAGCTGCAAGAATTACTAGATAAAGGGTTTATTTGGCCAAGCCATTCTCTATGGGGAGCACTAGTTCTATTCGTTAAGAAGAAAGATGGAACTTTACAGATGTGCATCGACTACCGAGAACTAAATAAAGTCACGATTAAAAACAAGTATCCACTTTGGAGAATTGACAATGTATTTGATCAACTGAAAGGAGCAACAGTATTCTCAAAGATGGACTTGCGCTCTACATATCACCAACTTCGAGTTAAGGAAGAAGATGTGCCAAAGACGGCGTTTTGAGCACGTTATGGGCATTACGAGTTCTGCGCTATGCCATTTGGATTAACTAATGCTCCGATAGCCCTTATGGACCTAATGAATCGAATTTTCAAAGACTACCTCGAGAAATTCGTCATCGTTTTCATTAATGATATTCTTATCTATTCAATAACTCCAGAAGAACATGAGGAGCATTTGAGGATTCCACTGTAGCTATTGAGGAAACATCAACTATTCACCAAGTTCTCGAAATGTGAATTTTGACTAGAAAAAGTTCATTTCTTAGGACATGTGGTATCGCAAAATGGAGTTTTTGTCGATCCTTCTAAAGTAGAAACGGTAAACAAGTGGCTTGCACTAAAAAGTGTTACTGAGATCAGGAGTTTTCTTGGTTTAGCAGGCTTTTATCGACATTTTGTTGAGGGATTTTCTAGACTAACAGCACCTCTCATAGCCCTTACTCGGAAAGTAATGAAATATGAATGGACTAATAAGTGTGAAGAGAGTTTTTAGGAATTAAAGAGAAGACTTACAAGTGCACCAATATTGACCATACCTGATCCAAACTTAGGGAAATTTGCGATCTACAGTGATGCGTTAAAAAAGGCTTGGCAGCCGTACTCATGTACAATGGAAAAGTGATTTCATATGCATCTTGACAACTAAAAGATCATGAAAAGAATTATCCAATGCATGACTTAGAGTTAGCAGCGGTAGTGTTCACATTAAAGATCTGGCGTCACTACTTATATGGGACTAAATGCGAGATTTTTACTGACCATTAAAGCCTAAAGTACATTTTTACTCAAAAAGAACTTTACATGAGACAACAAAGATGGCTTGATTTGGTCAAAGATTATGACTGTGAAATCTTGACTCACCTTAGAAAAGCCAATTGAGTAGCCGACACACTCAGCTATAGAGCAACATCTACTCTTGCAACAATATGACTATTATTAAGACCTCTTCAAAAAGACATGATAAAAGCAAGAATTGAGATGATCACAGGAATATTAGGTTATTTTTCATTGCAACCAATCATCCTGGAGAATCTAAAGGAATGACAAGAAGTAGATTCTTCATTACTCAAGTATAGGAATAAAGCCTTTGAACACAAGGGAGTAGAGTTTAGCATCTCAGAAGATGGTATTTTCCGTTATTGATGCAGGTTGTGTATTCCAAATGAAGAAGATTTAAAAAGTTAGATATTAGAAGAAGCTCATGAAACACTGTACTCTATTCATCCAGGAGCTACCAAGATGTACAAAGACCTAAAGGAGCATTATTGGTGGTATGGAATAAAAAATGATATTGTTCGGTTTGTCAGCAAATGTCTCACCTGTCAAAAAGTAAAAGCTGAACATCAATGACTAGCAAAAGAATTACAAAAGATTGAAATTCTAGAATGAAAATGGGATCAGATAACCATAGATCTTATGACCGGATTACCCAAAACTATTGAGGACATGATGCTATATGGGTAATCGTGGATAGATTAACTAAATCTGCACACTTTTTGCCCATTAAACTTAGCAATTCTATAGAATAACTAGCTGAATTATATGTTGCTCAAATAGTTAGATATCATGGAGCTCCAAGATCCACTATTTCTAGTCATGATGGCCGATTCACCTCCAAGTTTTAGAAGAGCATTTATTAAGCAATGGGTACAAAGTTGACTTTTAGTACAACTTTCTACCCTCAAACAGATGGTCAGTCTGAAAGGACTATCTAAACTCTGGAAGATATGTTAAGAGCCTATGTGCTAGAGTTTAAAGGAGGATGGGATAAAAAGCTTCCATTGATTGAATTCGCTTACAACAACATTTATCAAACTTCCATAGGTATGGCTTCATATGAAGCTCTTTACGAAAGGAGATGTAGATCACCTCTGCATCGGTATGAAACGAAAGAAAGGAATTATGAACCATGGACTTCGTACAAAGAATAATAGAGGATGTAAAATTAACTCGTCGACAAATTGATACTGCACACAGTCGTCAAAAGAGAAATAATTACATGCCTCACTTGAAAAAAAACAAAACAAAACAAAACAACCATGAACTTAGAATTAGGAGGCTAGGCTTTTACCAAAGAAAATTTGTGAGCTTGTGCACTTTTGGCACCCTTGATTTTGTCAACCTTCAAGGCATGATCCATGAGAAGAAAAATCCTTATCAAATCCCCCTTCAATCTCAAACAAAACCCCAGAAAAACTTAGAAATGGTTTGGATCTTACCTTGAAAGTTTAGAAAACCTTGAGCTTAAAGCTTGATCCTAGCTTGAAACTTGCTTGGAAAAGGTTATGTGAAGAATTTGTTTTGAGAAAATTTTGGGAGAAATGGGACCAAGGGCTGCCATGTAGGGTGGAGAGGAAAAAAATGAGAGAAAGTTTTACTCACATAAGGCATCTAATCAAATTTCTTTACTTAAGATTTTTTTTTTTAAACTAGGTGACTCACCCCTTTAATCTTGACTAGGGTTAGTTTGGCAATTAGAGATTGGGCCACATCAAGGGGTGTGGTGGCCTAATCTCAACCCTTAAAGTGACCCCTTAGTGCATCCCACCACTTTACGCAGTATAATTTTACACTATATAATATTTTCTTATACTGTTAGGATAAAACCAGAGAAATATGTACTCAAGCGATTTAAAATATTCTAACTTATGCTTTGGTTCACTTTCGAAACTCAAACACAATATTTCATTTATCTGCATTTTACTTAAGCAGTGTACTTACATTGCATCATGCCCCTTTTTACATTGTTGTGGGTTGTTGTATGCTTTTCTACTTTATTTAATACTCTCATCATTTATTAATTTATCTTACAATGTAATGATTAATTGTAATATAAAATTCATTTTAAGGATATTATTCACAAATTTTTTAGCATTTAAGCTCCCAAAATTTGTATTTATCAATATCCAAAATTGTATAAAATTTACAGTCAAATTTTCTATTAATATTGTTCATATATGTGTTGTTGTAATTTACAAAAAATACAATCTATAAGGATAAATTCATTAATTAAATCCAAATAAATACTGGATTTAATAATGAATTTTCCTTGTACATTACAATATGATAGAGGCCTCTAGAATTTCAAGTGGGGAACCATGTTTTTTTTTTAAGGTAACTCGAATGGAAGGGGTAATAAGGTTCGGGAAAAAGGGAAAACTTAGTCCAAGGTATATTGGACTATTTGAAATTCTAGAAAGAGTGGGCAATGTTGCCTAAAAATTAGCCTTATCTCTTGAAATGGCATCGATACATAATGTATTCCATGTGTCAATGCTAAAAAAGTAGTACTAGATTCATCGCATGTGCTTCAACATGAGCCTCTTGAGATATAGGAAAATTTGTCCTATGAGGAAAACCCAGTTCAAATCCTGGCGCGTGAAGAAAAGGAATTAAGGAACAAAAGGTTACCACTTGTTAAGGTTTTGTGGCGCAATCAATAGGTAGAAGAAGCAACTTAGGAACAAGAGGATGAAATGAAGAAAATCTACTTAGAATTATTCTAATTTTCGAGGATGAGAATTTTTAAGGAGGGTAGATTGTAATGTACAAGGAATATTCATTATTAAATCTAGTACTTATTTGGATTTAATTAATGAATTTATCCTTATAAATCGTATTTTTTGTAAATTATGATAATGCATATATGAACAATATTAATAGAAAATTTGACTGTGAATTTTATGCAATTTTGGATATTGATAGATACAAATTTAAGAGCTTAAATGCTTGAAAATTTGTGAATAATATCCTTAAAATGAATTTTATATCATAATTAATCATAGTGTTGTGATATAAATTAATAAATGATTACAATATTAATAAAGTAGAAAAGCATGTAATAACCCAAAACAATGTAAAAAAGGGTATGATGCAGCGTAAATACGCTGCCTATGTCAAACGTAGATAAATGAAATACTGTGTTTGGGTTTCGAAAGTGCACCAAAGAGTAAGTTAGAATATTTTAGATTGCTTAAGTACATATTTCTCTGGTTTTACCCTAACAGTATAAAAAAATACTATATGGTGTAAAATTACCATGCGTAAAGTGGTGGGACCCATCAAGGAGACATTTTAAGGGTTGAGATTAGGCCACCACATGTCTTGATGTGGCCCAACCTCTAATTGCCAAACTAACCCTAGTCATGATTAAAGGGGTGAGTCACCTAGTTTAAAAAAAAAAAATTTAAGCAAAGAAATTTGATTAAATACCTTAAGTGAGTAAAACTTTCTCATTTTTTTCCTCTCCACCCTACACGACAGCCCTCGGTCCCATTTCTCCCAAAATTTTCTCAAAATAAATTCTTCTTGTAACCTTTTCCAAGCAAGTTTCAAGCTAGGATCAAGCTTTAAGCTCAGGGTTTTCTAAACTTTCAAGGTAAGATCCAAACCTTTTCTAAGTTTTTCTAGGGTTTTCTTTGGGATTGAAGGGGGAGTTGATAAGAGTTTTCTTGTCATGGATCATGCCTAGGAAGGTTGATAAAATCAAGGGTGTTGAAGGTGCACAAGCTCACCAATTTTCTTTGGTAAAAGCCTAGCCACCTAAATCTAAGTTCATGGTTGTTTTGTTTTGTTTAGTTTAGTTTTTTTTTTTTTCAAGTAAGGCATGTAATTATTTAAGTTAGCCTAGGGTATGTTTACATAATATCAAGGTATGTGATGGTGATGAGTAGAATAATTAGCGGTTGTATGGTTAGGATTTAATTTGGTTTTGAAATTGAGTAAATTTGCAAACTTTGAGTGATTTCTTAAGGGAATGATTATTTCCTAAAGAAGTTTTGGAACCTGCTCTAAACCATGGGGTGCATAGTGTTTAAAAACATATTTTTGTGAAAATTAATAAAGGACTAAATTGAAAAGATTACATAAACTCGATAGTTTTGAAAAATGGTAGAAAATTCAATTGTGCAGTGGGAATTTTAGAAAAGTTAAAACACAAAAGTTGTAGATCTCAATGAAACTATTGGAAATCACAGACGGTTTGTCAAAATTCGCAACGATTTATGAAATATGAATTTTACAATTTTTTATCACAAAATTTTGATAAAAGTAAAAGGACAAAAACAATTTTAAACAAAAGAAATTTGGGTAAGAGACTTCGAAAGAATTTAACCCTTGCAAAAAATTGAGGCTAATGGTATAGAAAGATCATTTTTGGGCCCAAGGGAAAAATCGTCAATATTTTCAATATCCAGAATAAAATTGTAAAGTTTTGCTAAATTTGGTTTTTATTGCAAAATAAGAGAACCAATACCTTGAATTTTTGTTCTTCTACCAATAAGCAACATTTTGTATTGAGTTAGCAAAAAATCAAGCCCAAGAAGTTTAAAAAGGCCCGTTGTAGGCAAAAATGTTATTTTTCACAAAATGGCCCGAACTGACCCCGAAACGTTTGAAATAGGAAAAAAAAGTCTTTAGCAAAGAATTCTTTTTCCCCTTTGTTAGTGACACTAAGAAATCGTGAACTAAGAGGAATATAATCCATAGTCATATGGTTTATGAACCGAGCAATAACCGATTTAGCAATTAATGTATACACTTTATCGACATATAGATTAATAGTAGTAAGCTAGCTAATATCATAAACTGTCCATACAAGGGACTTGGACAGTTAGTGGAGAACTAAAAGTTGGGTTAATGCTATAACATACCCAACTAAGTTCGAACCCTACCTACAGTATAGGATAGACGATTTTTGGAAAAATGTATATATATACAAATGTATTTATTTATTTAATACACAAAAAAAGCGCATGATGTGCACTTATTATAAGTAAATAAATCGTCATGCATGATTTGGCAACTTAAATTAATAGACTGGTAATTGAATCATTAGGCAAAGAATAAAGTGTCATACCAACTCCCGACTCAATGGGGAGTTCTAAGTTACGTTTTGGTGTCGGTGTTATGGTGATCTATGTGCACATATGGTAAGAACACTTGGGCCCTAGTTAAGATCAAAACATGAAGAGAATAATGAATGTTTATAACCAAGTATAAATGGATCATACATACATGTACCTTATACATGTGGGCTATGTTTGGACTTCATGAGCATACGCTCACTTAGTTATTTCATACTGTAGGTAATTCAGCTAAAAGGTCAAAATAGATTCACTGATGAGCTGGCGCGGTACATGTGTAGACATAGGTATGAATACTGCCACTAAAATGTTTTCGCTCTATATGTGTATTAAATAAACTTGGAACCTGTTGTAGAGTAAGTATTAAATATAAATTATAATGTGATACAAGTAAGACAAAACTCTTTTGAGAATTGTTATGTTAAGTATACATATATATATAAAGGAGGTTTGTATATGTATGTCTGTATTATTATTTTATTGTTAAAAAAAATTTTATTCTAAGATTTCCATAGCTATGTAAGTAAGAAAAGTGTAAAGGTACGACTAGAAAGATGATAGGTCGTCACACATTCTACTCAGATCAGGCTTCAAAATATGTCACTGGGTTAAAATCCTATAGCAAAACACGTAACATGCGTTTGTTGATATAGAGGTATTAGAAAAATAGTACGCAGCGGAATTTTAAAATTTCTATACTAGAGTATTTTCCAAAACACAAGTTTAACACGTTATATGCATAAATTGACTAGATCTTACTAACCTTATTTGCCGAAGAACTCCTGCAATCGATGAAGAGAAAGGTGTTTCAGAAGAACCTCAACCAACTGGTCTTCTTTGCTATTCTCTATCCACGATCATGGTGCACGTGGCCGCATGTCATACAGCTCTTCCCAAGTGACTCTCCTTCAAACGAATTGAGAGATACCCAAAACTACCGTTCATGATTTGTGAACAACAGTTCTTCAGTGGAGTTTCAAAAACTCACAATATAGAGTGCTCACTCTTGATCTCTCAATTGATCTAAAAAACTTATGAGTCTCACTCCCTATTTATAGAGGTTGGGCCTAGGGGTTAGTCCTTATCAAATAAGGCCTCAAAAATTTGAATCTAGATCAACATCTAATAAAAATCGCATAAAAATGTGTGATCAGATTATCGTTCGTTTAGCAAGCCAAACTAGCATATTGACTTGTCCAACTTACTCCATCGATAGACCAAACTTGAAGATCGGCTTGTCGAACTTACGATAAATGATCCCTGCGAATCTTTTATTTTCCACCCGAGATTCTTAGGATAAAGCCTTAGTTTTAATTCAAATAACTTAATAGAGAAATTATCTAATTAAAACAACAATATCTAAATAATCTCTAGAAAAATAAATATTCTTGATAATTCAACAAGTTTATTTGTATTAATTTCACAAAATCAACTCAACCGATACACAGACATGAATTATTTGATCCTATCGAATTTTAGCCAATCTGATAATTTGACATAAGTCACCAATTTATTAGAAAAAGATGTTGTATCGTTATAGGATTTATTGTGAGCTAGCAAAGGGGACCTAATGGACCTATATAGTTCAAGCTCTTGATAATTATGAAACCTAATATCCTAGATATACATTTCGTAATTATCAACTCTAACACTACTCCACTAAGAGCTTAGAGCTGCACTCTCGAACTATATAGAATTACGATGCTCGAATAGCTAAGTCTCCATGACATATCATAATGTGTCGTATCCCTATAAGATTATTCATAATCGGCTTAAGGATAAATTATGTTTTACCTTCTCGATTATTTTTTCTCTTATGTTCCATTATCTCACTATCGAAAAACTTACCATCTAAGGACAGTATACTATTCGGTTATACCTATGTATCCAAATAGTTGAGTGCTCTAGTTTTTCAATTAGAGGATAACACATATAAGAGGATATCATCAACTCCTAAAGAGGAGCCACAGATTCCATATCTATGAACAACAAGTTTACGCTATCAAGAGTCATGTCTCCAACATATCAGTATACATACCATCATAGATTGTGGATGTCACCCATTGGTACATCAAAAGACATAAGTCAAGACAACGGGCCCATTATTCATCTCAAGATTAAGATACAAACCATGATTATTTAAAGTGAATTGATTTGTTGAGATAGAACCATTAATCCAAATCAATTACACTTTATGTCCCGATCTAATGCATCGTCACCTATGACAATGCACCAATATTTCTATTTGCGGAGTCCACCTTCGATGGTCAAGACAAACCGTCTCCCGTTAGGGATATAGACAACATAACAATCTTTGTATGAATAAAGCTTCTAACTTTATTCCATTGATTGCAGATCTTATGATTTAGACTGTCACCTTTAGAATCATATCTTCTGCATAATCTGTCAATCATATGATTGATTATAAAGGCTTAGACCAACAGTCTCAGATTTTTATTTGCTTATCATAAATTCAACAAATATGAACATAAAGAGGACAATAATTTTGTATTTGAATAATAAAAAAACTCGTTATTGATAAAAATGTCTCTAAATACATATTACATTTTTACTCCTTAGGGCATATATTTAACAATCTCCCACTTCCACTAAGTGAGTAAATATGATAAATCCCGCATTCCCATAGCTTCAACATGCCTCTCGAAAACTCTTGCATCAGTGTCTTCATGAATGGATCAACTAAATTGTCCTCAGATGCGATTTTGTATATAGCAACATGCCCTGCCTCTATGAAATCCTTTATCATATGATACTTTCTATCAATATGCTTACTGTTCTTGTGGAATCTTGGTTCCTTAGCATTAGCTACCGCTATAATGTTATCACAAAACAATGATCCCGCTTTATCCATACCAGGAACTACCTCAAGAGCCCCAAGAAACTTACGGAGCCACACTACTTCCTTCGAAGCATCACTAGCTGTCACATACTCGGCCTCCATCCTTGAATCCAAAGTACAATCTTGTTTGACACTTCTCTAACAAATGGCACCGTCGCTTAGAGTAAACACAAAACCTGAAGTCGATCTTATCATATCCAGACAGAATTAGAAATCTGAGTCTGTGTATCCTAGAGGTGTTAAATCCTCACCTGAATACACAAGCATATACCCTTGAGTCCTTCTTAGGTACTTGAAAATATGCTTGACCACAACCCAGTAGTTTGGTCTTGGATCCGATTGAAATTGACTTACTATCCTAACTGCATAACTAATATCTAGTCATGTGCAAAGCATGGCATACATGAGACTACCCACTGCCTAAGCATAAGGCATCTTCTTCATGTATTCTCTTTCTTCATCAAACTTTGGAGAGTCTTTCTTAGAAAGAGTAATTCCAGACCTAGATGGTTACCCACCTTTCTTGGAATCATACATTGCATACCTTTTGAGAATTTCATTTATGTAGCCTACTTGGGACAAAGTTATCATTCTGTTCTTCTTATCCCAAAAGATTTGGATACCGAGAACAAAATTAGCTTCAACCAAGTCTTTCATGTCAAACTACTTGGTCAACATAATTTGACCAATGACAATGCCGCAATGTCATTGCCATTTAGCAGAATGTCATTTGTATAGAGTAGTAAAAAAATCACTTTTTTATCTTTAATGTGTTTGTAAACACATGGTTCATCCACATTTTATGTGAACCCATAAGTCTTGATCACCTTATCAAATCTTACGTTCCTAGAACAGGAAGCTTGCTTAAGTCCATAAATTGACTTTAGTAGCTTACAAACCTTACTCTCTTGACCCTTAGCCTTGAACTTGTTTGGTTGTTCCATATAAATGGACTCATCAAGATAGCCATTTAGAAAGGTTGTCTTGACACCCTTTTGCCAAATCTCACAGTCGAGAGCGATAGCTATGGTTAAGAGAATGCGGATGGACTTAAGCATGGCTATAGGCAAAATGTTTCCTCGTAATCGATTCCTTTCTTTTGCGTGTATCCCTTAGCTACCAGTCTAGCCTTATAGGTTTTGACTTTTTCATCCCCTCCTCTCTTTCTCCTATATATCCACTTACACCCTATGGGTTTTACCCCTTCAGGAAGATCTACAAGCTCTCAGACCCGATTAATCTCCATAGACTTGATCTCTGTGTTCATGGCCTATGTCCGAAGTTTCTAATCAACATCCTCCATAGCCACTTCGTAAGTGTGAGGATCCCTGTCATGTTCAACCAGTTCAGCCAAGAAGGCCTCACCATTGAACATATACCTCTTGGGTTGACGCTCGATCCTTCCACTACACTGATTAGAACAGTTTATTCATAACCTCCAAAGTGATCGAATCACTCACCAATTCCTTAAACACCACTTTGCTTTGAGGCTTAAAGTCGTCCATATAACTATCCTCAAGAAAGGTCGCATTAGTTGAAACCATGACTTTATTTTCCTTTAAGTTATAGAAATAATTCCTTTTAGTCCCTTTTGGATATTCTACAAACACACAAACTTCTAAACGTGCTTCCAACTTATTCGTTTCCTTAAATAAAACATGAGCCAAACATCCCCATATGTGAATATGGTTTAAGGATGTCTTTTTCTTTATCCACAACTTGTGAGAAGTCTTAAGAATCAATTTTGAAATCACATTGTTCAAAAGATAACATGCGGTTTGTAGTGCATATCCTCAAAAGGATAAAAGTAATGATGAATAACTCATAATAGACCTAACCATGTCTAACAAAGTCCTATTTCTTCTTTTAGCCATGCCATTCTATTGCGGTATGTTCAGTGCATTCAAATGGGATAAAATCCCATTCTCTAATAAGTGTCCCAAGAGCTCATCAAAAAGGTATTCTCCACCTCGATTGGATCAAAGTGCCTTTCTGGGTTTACCCAATTGCTTTTTCACTTTAGCCCAAAACTCCCTGAACTTGTCATAAGTTTCGCTTTTGTGGTGCATTAGGTACGCATACCCATATCTTGAATAATTATTAATAAAAGTGACGAAATACTCATAACGACCATGAAGTTTGTGTTTCCATCTGTGTTTGATAATCTTGAGAGGCCTGACAGCATGAAACATGCTCGTAAAAAGTTTAGCATGGAGATGGCGACCTACACGACAGCTACAACGACGACCATGTCTACAGTGTGATAGACATATATTAGGAAAAAAAAAGTATTTTTGATGCTGCACGTCTCAAAATAAAAGATATAAGACTAAGTGGAAAAGAAGAAGAAGAAAGAGAAAAGCAAGAAAAATCAAATTAAAATGAAACTCAAATATAACTTGGAGATAACGCATGATAAAACAATATCTTAGATGATGCAAAAGAATATTTAAGTAAGGACATATTTATAAAAAAAAAATTGTTACTTATTAGGAGAAATTAAAAGAAAGAGGCCTTGTTTGGTAGCGTTTTCATTTTGGTTTTTGTTTTTGAAAAAATCTAAAACTGTAAATGTTTTGAGAAATATGCTAAGACTATTTTGGAAATTGTATTTAGTTGTATATGGTGGTATGTTTTCTAACACATATGTATACATATATTTAATAAAAAATTATTAATATAAATAAAACCTAAATTTACGAAAAAACTAATTATTTATATTAATAATTTTTTTAATTATTATTAACATAATGGAGAGGACTTCCTCTTCCTTTTCCTCTACTCTGGTGAGGCTAGGATGCCAGCGACAACACGAGTTATGGCGGCGACGTGACAGACATAGTCCCATTCCTCGACAACCAAAGATGCCCCCGATGGCCCAGCCCCAACCTACCCCACCCCACCCCACCTCACCCTGAGCAGCCCAGCGCAACCCTCGACGGCCCCTCCCTCAATCGATGGAGCCACTAGCAACAATCGACGCCCCTTGCCCAGATCTATGGCCCTTGCCCAATCGACAGTGCCACCAGTCGATCCCCCTCACCCATATCTACTGGGTTGACGGCGCAACTACTAGTGCTCGTCGTGACTTCCCTCCTGTCGTGAATGGCCACTTTGGTGAGGCTACAAGAATGGCCCTTTTGTTGCGACTTCTCGATGTTGGGCAATGATTGGATCCAGTGGACTATAGGCTATGGTGGGGGCACTCCAGTGAGGCTGGGCTATCGGTAGAGATTGCTAGAGAAAGGATGTGTGGTAGGAGATAGGAGGCACTGTCTTGGTGATTAATCAGTTTTTTTTAGTAAAGTGATTAATTAGTTTTAAAAAATTAAAAATAATTTTTTTTTGACATGGGTATTTTGAGTGGATGTTTTTAAAAATGTTTTTGAGATGTGTGGTTAAAAATTTTAACCAAACATGCTTTTAAAACCATTTTTATTTTTTTTTGTTTTTGAAAATGGGAAAAAGCATCTCAAAAACAAAACTAGACAAGACCAAAAATACTTAGAATTTATCATGGAATTGTAAATATAATTTAACAATAAATCTATAACTATTGATGCGTTAACGCCTATGATTCAAATTTCTCCCTTTGATAATAAAAGTAAAACATAATTTATCCTTATTAAAAAAAAGAATTAATTTTCATTCCAAAAAGAGGGAGAATGAGATAAATGTTAGATTTTTAAAACTTTTTGAAGTAAATATCAGATTTTAAAAATATTTGTAGTAAATAGAAGATTTATGATATAAACAACATATTTACTATATAAATAAGACATATTTATATTGCAAACAAGTGGGTAAATATATTATTTATACCATAATATTTATTTATTATGTAAATAAGAATTATTTATACTATAAAAGGTAAATAAATTATTTTCGCCATAAATTCAACATTTACTACAAATATTTTCAAAATTTAGTATTTACTACAATTAATTTTAAAAAAGTAACAATTGCTATAATTTCTAAAAAAGTAAAATTTATTAAGCACGCTATTTTACTATAGTTCGTTGATCATTAACATATATATAGAGTGAGAATAATTTTTGCATGGTGCTCTGAGAACGTTCGAAATGTTTCATTGTTTCTTGTTGCAAAACATTTTTTTTATTTTTTTATTTTCGAGTTGAAACATTTTTTCTCTTGTTTTTTGAAACATTTTTTTTTTCTTTTAATTGCCCGAAACATTTTTTTCTCCAAACAAACTTTTTTCTTTTAACTGCCGGAAACATTTTTAACCTTTTTTTGTTTTTTATTTTTATTTTTATTTTTTTATTATCATGTTTAATACTTCCAACTAGTAATTAAATAAGATTTAACACAACATGGTATTATATACCCGGTGGGGTGTTTAGTCCTGGTCATAAAACCTCTTTCACAAGACGTACCTTTCAAGTATTCATTTCTAATTTACTCCGAAGAAACACCCTTTCTTTTGCCTTCTCGGGGAAAATTTCCCTTCTTTTCTTTTGCCAAAAAAAAAGAAAAAAAGAAAAAAAAAAACTCTATCTCTCCCTCCCTCCCTCTTTCTACCTTCACGTCCCAGTCCCATGACTTCGTTTGCCCCGTAAGAATATATATACATATAATAACAATTAGTCTTGAATCTTTAGATCTGAATTGTCGTATTCATTTATTTACTTATTTGTCAAAGAATCTGAGTTATTCCGTCCTTTCAAGTTCAGTTGGCTAGTTATTCAATTTAGGTTTTGATTAATCTTCGGATTAATTTTCTTTTCAGCTTTCCGATTCCCATTTTGCATTTTGGTCGATTCAACTTGCGAATCCGAATGTAACAACAATCGGCAAAAAATTTAAAAAAGAAAGAAAGAAAAATGGTGTTCAAATCGAAAATAAAATGGATTGCTCTGTTCGTGCTGTTGTTGTCTTTCGCGTCTCTGCTCAAACACCTCTCCATCGCAAGGTTTTCGTCCGTCGATTTGGTCCAGTACACTGCCATGGCCGGATTCCGCGACGATTTTGCTTCTGTTACAGGCCGACAGGTGCAACTTCCGTTTTCTCGGATTTTTTTAATTCTTTTTCCAATCATATTTGGGAATTCTTCGTATCTATGTATTTGTTTGGTCCTCCATTTGATACTTTTTTTTTATGTTTTTTAAATTTTTTTGGTGGACAATGAAGCAGAATTATCGGAATAAGAAACTGTGGGGAGTTGTGAAGCCGTTGCAGGCCTTGCAGCCTTATGCCAACCCAAGAAGCAGCTATCCTGGTAATGATTTCTAGGGCATTTGAGAACACAGTTGGAATGTAGTTCCAACTAACATTTTGATTCAAATTTTATGAGAGAAGAAGCTGTAGTGAAGCATTTTGTAGTTCCAACTACGTTCTCAAATGCCCTTTTGCTCTAATTATCAGGGTAACTAATTTTTTTGTTCTTTTTTCTTCTTTCAATTGATTTGTAAAAGGCTTCTTTTGTCCGTAATGGCCTGAGATTTAATTATCTTGGAAGAAAGATATAGCAACTTTGGACACATAACTTGTTAAGAACAGTGTTTAGCTTTTTCTTTTTGGTTGTCCGGGCTGTCTTTTTAACATAATTTAGCTGGTGTTTGAGGGTCATGTGTTCTTGCGAAACCTTGCGATTTCATGTATTTCTATTTTTCTTTTTCTCCTTAAAGTGTAGACATGCGGAAATTGGGCAGAACGATATTAATCTTTAATTGAGATTTCCTTTGCTTCTAGACAGATAAATTTTTATTCCGTGTGCGCAACAAGTTACAAGTGTGATTTGTTTGTAGAGGAGTAGGGTAAAGTGCTCATTTTGAGATAAAAGGTGTCGATATTGGGGGCAGGGGGTTGATCATTATTGGAGGTTTTTATCCACTTCAATTTTTTAATTTTTGAGCTGATGGATCAATTTTTCTTTGTTTTACAGTTCCAAATAAACATAGCAATGGTTTCATTTATGCAAAAATATTTGGCGGGTTTGCAAACATAAAATCTTCGGTAAGGTTTTAAATATGTAATAGTCAACTGTACTAGAATTTCTATAGAGGGTTAATTGAATTTTTTATAATTTTCCAGATATGTGATCTTGTAACCATATCCAGGCTTTTAAATGCTACTCTTGTCGTTCCAGAGATTCAAGAGAGTACTCGCT
The DNA here is from genome assembly GCA_025403435.1 of Artocarpus heterophyllus. Taxonomy (NCBI): domain Eukaryota; kingdom Viridiplantae; phylum Streptophyta; class Magnoliopsida; order Rosales; family Moraceae; genus Artocarpus; species Artocarpus heterophyllus. Next base: position 11,660,071 of record CM046351.1, read on the forward strand.
CAAAAGGCATCAGGTATTTTTTTTTTTGTGCTTCCTGGTTATTTGAATTATAGTTTTCAAGTCTGGTAAATCATATATTTTACTGCGTTCTTCCTTTTGTTCAAAATCTTCCCAGCTACAAATTCAAGAGTTTCTCATATCTCTATGACGAGGAACAATTTATAGCATCACTTACAAATGACATACTCATTGTCAAGAGCCTGCCAGAGAATTTAAAAGAAGCAAGGAGAAGGAATGTATTTCCCACTTTTAAGCCCAAAAGTGCTTCGTCACCGAACTTTTATGTTAAAGAAGTCCTGCCAATGTTAAAGCAAGCCAAGGTTATTGGTTTGGTCATCACGGACGGTGGATGTCTGCAGGTAATTTACTGTCTGATAATATCAGAGGACGTTGTTCATTGCAATTATATCATTTTCTTGAGCTAGTATGGATTTTACAACAATCAATGGCAACCTATATCTTCTGTGTTTTACATGGAATTTCATTTTTTTTTTTCATTTTTTGTGAAATCTGGAATTCAAAAATCTAAAAAATATTGCTGCTGTGATTAGGGAAAGGCTTGCTATATTCCTAGGATTCTTGAAGTGCCATTAGTCTCTCCTTGAAGTCAGCTAAGACTATTTTACAAATTTTTTAAGTCCTTAGCCTACTAGGAATTTTATATGCATATATTTCAGACATATGCTGTAACATGCAAACAATCCTGTGTTTTGAATAAAGTTGTGGAATATTGATGTTCAAGTTGTCCTGAATAAGTCACTAATTGGGAGTAATTTATAACAGGTGCAAGTGATGTCAATTAAAGTAACATTTATCCTTTTGGCTTCCAAGAAGTATAAATTTGATTACAAAAAGGGTGTCTACAGAAAAGCAATGTATGTGATGTCATTTGTAAATTCTGTATGCTTTGTATAATGATAGATTGATTCAGTTTAAAATAAAGTTCCATTTTCAGACCATAAAGTTCTCTCTACTACTAATTCACCACTACCCTAACTAACCGCTATCAAACTACTAATCAGTTAGTACAACTAATCCGTCTTTAGCCAACCAACTATATCTTCAAACACTCTAACCAACTATCAAGTCCTATAAAAAAATTCAACTTTTAAAACAAAGAGTTGTTCAAAGTTCTCAGCTTTGTTTTGGGCAAAACGTTCAAGTATTTTTCATTTTTTCTAATTGTTCTTAACTAAAGAAATGTGTTAGGATGCTAATTTTTCTTGCTTTTTTTGCTTTTTACCATATGTTGCTGAGGATGTCCTATCCTCTTTCTTTTATATTTTAATTTGATTATTCTATCAGTGAAAAGAATATTTTCTTATCTGAGGGAGGAAAAAAAAAAAAAAAAGCCTTCCAACAGCCACTCCCTTCTATCCTCGACCACCTCTAGTCTCCCTTAACATTTCCAGGAAAGATGACAAAACGGTGATATGTGAAATTTCTCTGTAGTTCGTGTTTCTAAAAAATAAAATGAGGCTTTGAGGAAGAGGCCCCGCAGGAACTGAAACTTGGCCCAACAGAGAAGAAAGAATCAAACAATTGAATTTGATCTGCAATTTCTTATTTTTCTCTATTCTGAGAACTTTTTACCATTTCAATTTTTCGTTATCTAGTTGTAATGCTTCCAACTAATCTTCACATCTTTGTGCTGAAGTTATGGTCCATCCGGGCTTGTTTCTTAGGAGTTCCATTTTTTGTTTTGAAATTAGGAGTTCCATTTTTTAATCCTTAATGCTTTTGATTTTTGGTTACTCTATGTGAAGGGTGATTACCCAACTTAAAATGAAAAGATTTCCTTCATTTATGTATCCTTGCATGCTCCGTATGAACCACCCTTCTAATTTAACACACTTCCTCTTTCCAGTCGATCCTTCCGTCTAGCATGTCTGAACTTCAGAGGCTCAGATGCAGGGTTGCTTTCCATGCTCTTCAATTCCGACCTGAAATTAGGGAGCTTGGGCATCGTATGGTAGAGCGGTATGAATCTTCAAACCTTTCTGTTGCCATTAATGTGTTCAACAGGATCGAACTGTAGAGAGCTTGTAGATATCATTTTGAGGCCTTATTTACTAGAAAACTCCTAAATTCAACACATTTATTTTGTACAAAGAGGCTATAGTTGTGGTGGGAGGGATTAGGAATAGCAAGGCATGGTGTAAAGTTAGACAGAGCATGATGTTTACAAGTAACTTTCATAAAACTTTAGGTCTGATTTGTGGACACATTAGACCAAGGAAAGAAGAACGATGGCAGAGCATTGCATATCGCATCAAGTTTATTTAGCAGTTTTTTTTTTTTTTTTTAAAAGGATGTTTATTAAGCAGTTGAAATTTATATGAAGGCAGTGGCAATTTAAAGTTCATTGGTTGATTGGCAAGCTGTAAGTCTCTAAAGTTAAATTGCTTAGAAAATACAAACTTTTACTGGATGGGTGCCATGATCGACCAAGTGTAGCTTGCAGTAGTTGTAGATCTTGAATTTCAAATATCATAATATTTTGTCCATTTTTCTAAATTCCCTTTTATACCCTCTCTTGAATAGGTTAAGAGCATGGGGCCAACCTTTCCTAGCCTTTCATCCTGGCTTAACGAGAGACACTTTGGCATATCATGGTTGTGCAGAACTTTTCCAGGTAGCTGTTTTGACCTCCTTTTTTATTCGTCATGGGTCAAAGATATAGCAGGTTCTACTATTCTTCTAGCTCTAACGGAAGGAAATAAACCTTGCTTTCTTGTATTTTCTTTGTTGGCTTCAGGTTCCCTGCAATTTCAGTATTCAAACAATCATTTTTTTTTTGGGTTGATTTTTTATCACTTCCATTATCTTGATGGTTTTTTACCTAGGTCACAGTTATATCTTTTTTTTTATATAGGAAAAAATATTTTACTTTCAAAAGCTATTATAGTGCAATTGAAATCTAACGACAAGATAATCTCAGATATAGTAAAGAAAAAGAATCTCTTGATTAATGACCGATTAAATCCTTCCATCTAAAGAATAGTCTATGAGAAGGAAAATCACTTTATTCGCAGATTCCCGTAAGGATGCTACATCAATACCGTGAGAAACGATATATGATTTCTGTTTTCTGTGTTTTTGAACTATATCTTGTTAACTTGAGAAGTTTTATAGGATGTTCATACAGAACTCATACAATATCGAAGAGCACAGATGATCAAACGAGGGATTATTAATGAAGACTTAAGCATACATTCACACATGCGTAGAGAAAATGGTGTTTGCCCACCGATGCCTGAAGAGGTATGTATTCTTTTTGTTTTAAGTTTCACATCTACACTGTTAATTTATGCCCAATGTATTTTACACTGTTAATGTATGTTACACACACACACATTTATGCTCAATGTATGAGTTACGATGCTTTGGGTCTTGTTAAAACTTTTGGGGATTCTTAAAATTTGATGATAATATATTAGTTGGTTGTGGTTTATGGGCGGATATCTCGTCCATCTCTAGCTTTGTCCTTTTTTTATTATTAATAAAGTTCCGTGTTTTCTATTAATAAAATATTAATTGGTTGTGGTTTCTGAGTCTTAGCCCTGCAAGTTGGGTCAAACTTGTGAATCTTAGGTAGTCACCTTAATTTCATTCTAATTTTGCTTTACATAACCATTTGAGGCAACGGCCACTGAAGGAAAAAGGTATTTTATTGTCAAGACTCAACCCATGTGAAAATATACAGATAAAAAAGAAAAGAAAAAAAAAGAAATCTTAACAGATAGAAAAATTCAAGGACATGGAAACATAAACTAAGGTAGGTGCGTGAAGCATCTGAAAGTTTTTGCTACACAATCCGTACTCTCTGTCCAAGAAGTCTACAGAGAGGTCCCTGCACAGAGTAACTCTGCGTACCTCAAGAGAGAGAGAAAGAGCCATAAATAAGGTGACAAAGGATGCTTCTTGATCTCAAAAGAAACAGCTCATGAGCTATGTTAATTAGCACTGTGGATATTTCTGTTTGTGCTATAACCATCCAATTTGACAACTGGAAAAGCTCGCAATTACTAAAACAGATATACGCACACGGAGATGATTGTGCTAACTAGTTAGCATAACACAAGGTCTACAGAGGATGCAGCATTGCAACTTGCAATTAGCTTGGATATGCTTCTGTGGGATACTATATATAACAACTGTCTAAATCTGGTTCTATCTGACTGGTCTGATATCTGAAATCTATTTGGCTAGGTAATGTGGTTATTCACAATCAAATAGTGGATTATGCGTCGAGGGATATGATCTTTTTCTTTTGATGTTTAATCATACAGGCTACATTGTTTTTCTCCGTCATGCAACAAAAGAGAGCTAACAAAGAGCTCTTTACAGCTTACTGGCCTTTACTGTTCAGCTATTTTTGTTTGCTGTGTTCAAAATTTATGCAGGTTGGAATTCTCCTTCGTGCAATGGGTTATCCTCCTAAAACAATTATATATCTAGCTGGTTCCGAAACTTTTGGAGGTCAACGTGTTTTAATCCCTCTGCGTGCCATGTTTGCAAACTTAGTGGATCGCACCTCTTTGTGCAGCAAATCGGAGTTGTCTGATTTGCTTGGACCTGAAACACCTCTTCCTCTTGATCTTTTTCAATCACCTCCGTCCAAAACTGAGGAACAACTAAAAGAAGAATGGAAAAAAGCTGGTCCCCGGCCACGGCCTCTTCCTCCCCCTCCAGATAGGCCTATTTATAGACATGAAAAAGAAGGTTGGTATGGTTGGATCACTGAGACCGAAACAGAACCTGAGCCTTCACCTCTGGATCTAAGAACTGAAGCACATCGACTACTTTGGGATGCTCTTGATTATATTGTATCGGTTGAAGCAGATGCCTTCTTTCCTGGTTTCAATAATGATGGTAGCGGATGGCCAGATTTTTCTAGTTTGGTCATGGGACACAGGCTCTATGAGGTTGCTTCCTCTCGTACATATCGGCCAGACAGGTAAGACACATGTGAAACTAATGGCTGGAATTAATTGGCTGTTATGTTCTTTCGGATAGAATTCAGCTTTGGGCTTCTTGTGGTCCTTTTCCAACCAAAGAATTAAGATATTTTTCCTTTCCTTCCTACTATCATGCACTAGATTTAAAAGGCTTCTAGGACTGCTGGTTGCAATGGTCTGTTTTCCTTTTCAACTTTTGTGGGTTGCTTTCTTGTCCTTCCGTACATTTGTAATGCAAATTTGTCTTTTTTGCTCTTGTTTATTGTGCTTCCTGTTTATTTTTTGGATAAAGTGACTGCCATATTCTAGATTACAATCAGAAAACGGTAGAAATGATTATAGAATCAGGCATCCTATCATCATTCTCTATTTTACTGTAATTCTTTTTCATCTGAACAGGAAAGTGCTTGCAGAACTCTTGAACATGACCCGTGACAATATGTACCATCCCAAGCAGAATTGGACACTTCTAGTGCAAGAACATCTCAACAAAAGCTTGGGTGAAGAAGGCCTTATAAGGCAGTCCATCTTGTCGAAATCGGCATCGTTCATTTCACACCCGCTTCCTGAATGTTCTTGTAGAATATCAGCTGCGGAGACTCCCACTCATGTCAGAGGAGATGACGGCCAACTTTTATATGGAGGCGAAGAAGAGTGCCCGAAATGGATGCAGCACGACCAAGATGTCATTTTTCCGGGGTCACTTGCAGAGGAGGGAAAAAATGAGGACATCGAATTGCTAGAATACGGAAGTAATCTGGTTGAACAACCTGAATCAAATAACAGTGGCAACAGTAACGCATCTCTAATCTTCGAGCAGGATGAAGAAATGGATCCAAACGACTAGAACTACATTGAGGGCATGATTGTTGCGGTAGTCTTTCACTGTATATGCAGGTTTCCAGCAACTTCTTCTGGAATGGTAAGTTTTGGAATCTGAAGGTATCATGACAAGGTCTATTTGGTTAATACATGGTTTCTAACACTGTTTTGAGCTTTTTTCATATCCATTCTTTGAATAGATAATAGATTCTATCTGTTCCCCTCCGGCAGTAGACAAAATATTTGTATATTCATGTAAGCCAGAATTTTGAAAAATGAGGATGGGGGAAGCAGTGGGAAATTGATTAGAACCTGTGCAACCTCAACTTTACTTACGTCAGCTTTGTTAATCATAGGGAAAATGGTCTATAGGTGCAAGTTCAAATACAATACAAAGGAGAATTACCAAAAAAAATTCAATCAAGGAACTGCATTTTTTGAGAACCAATTTCCTAGTTTTAATGTCACTTTACTTTTGTAACGCATCATTGCTCTTATATACGAGGAGAGATTCTTGTTGTGGGAAATTTTGTGCTCAATCATTTTAGTGATGTTGCTTTTGGTTCATTTGGGTTTTTAAGTGATGTGGCAGTTAGCTCTCTGAATATTTAGAATAGTGATGGAATCCGTGTTCTGAACAAAATCGTTTAACTCGTAAAGCAGCTGGTTGAACTTCCTATTAGGGGTCTAGCACACTTCGTTGTGCCCAACAGATTTTTGATATCACGACACTTGGTCTTTCGCACCTGACTGTAAAGTCGTGAAGTTCTTGCAACGGACACCATATTTCATTATTCTGTTGCCGCTGTGTTTGATGTGTTCGATGAGAGGAGACCGAATGCTGGCTTTGTTGTTGTTGTAAATCTTAGGCTGAGAGATTTACAGCGTCAGAGACTAAGGGACGATGATAGTATTATAGAAAGCAAGATGAGTAAGATGGTGCCAGCGTCATAGATTGAACGACAGTAGAGGAGAAAGAAAGGTGAGGAATTGTGCATCAACAAAGGAAACACTTGGACACGAAAGAAACGGCTAAAACAGTCATGCTTACAAGTTATAGACTAAACTAAATGACAAATCTAAATCAAAATGTTGTCGTTAAGTTTACTATAAAAAATTAAAAATTCCAAATCAGCAAATTTCTTTAAACAGAAAAAAGTGAGAAATTCATTCTTGTTCCATTATATTTTCTTTTGAAGTAAAACGGATTATAGTGCTTAAAGATGATAATGGTGTTTCAATTACCCGAAAATTGGGCCACATAAAAAGTGAAACAAACTAATTACACCCGTTTATGCCCAAATATTTTTGAAGTATGCAAAATATTTTGCTCAATTGAAGTTAGGGGAGTTCCACCCCAATTTGCGAATTCAATGAGTCCATCCAAACTAAATTAATTCACATGGTTCGATTAGGACGACTTTGGGTTGGTTGGTACATGTTGAGAATATCTTAATTTGAAGATCAAGCATTTCTCAATGTATGAAATTCGACCTAGACATATTTTATTTCTTGTTTCTCACTCTTCACATATAACTCAATGAACATTTCTAGCATGAAGACGAACATCAACATATTTTGAAAAATAGGCTAAAATTTATTTAGTGTAATGCCTTGAAATTTATTTAATGTTAATGTAATATAAATGATGAATTAGTGTGCCATAATTAACGTTTTAACATTAATTTGATTACTTGGTTGGATTTTTTAGTTTTTGGTTGTTTTGTTAAATTGATGCATTCAAAGGATTCTTATTGTTTTAAAATGATGTTTTGAGTTTTAAAACACAACAATTTGTAAGATGTTAAAAATACTCCGTTTTACAAAACCGTGGGCGGCACATGGTTTTCGCACAGTAAAACCGCCCACCGATTTTCTCTATTTATTTCCTTCCTCTCTCCCTCTCTCTTCACACTCTCACGATTCTCTCAATCTCCTCTCTTCCCTCCCGTGACTCTCTCGGCAGTTCTCTCTCTCTCAAATTTCTCTCTGAAATTTTGAAACCAAATTCGAATCCAAGCTTCGGGATAGCAAGGAGGAGGCTCGGGGACGTGATTTAGCAACCAAGATCGCGGATTGAAGCTTCGATTCGAGGTTAGATTCGAAATTTCTAAACTTTTTACAAAGTTTTTAATTTTGTGCATTTTTGAAATCTAGGTTTGTTTAAGCTTAGAAAACCATGGATTTGAGTTAAACGAACTTAGAATAACTAGAATCTAAGCTTAGATTGAAGAAAAACGGATTGAATTCAAGATTTTTCATTTTTCTCCTCATTTTCTCATTTTCAGATTTTTAAGGATTTCGAGTTTAAATCTTGTTTAAATGAGTCCAAACATGTTATAGTATGTTTTTCTATCAACTATGATTGTTTTTCATGCTTGGGATTTGAGAAAAACAGGTTAGAATCAAGATTTGAATTTTGGGGATCGAGAAACCCGTGGCTGGGATTTCTGGATTTTCCTAGTTCGGTAGGCCGGAGTGATGATCGGCAGGCCGGTGTTTTTCCGACCGGCAGGCCGAACCTGGGGAAGTGTTCGGCCGACCGAACTTTGCTTCCGGCAGCAGTTCGGCCGGCCGAAGCAGGGCGTCCGACAGGCCGATCGAGGCATGGAAAATTTTGTGATTTTTCACCGTTTTCACTGTTTTGAACCCTGATTTAAATCCCAACCTTATAGAATGATTTTAAAGGTACAAATGGCACACTAGGACATCATGAAATGGTTTAGTAACATAGAATGTCTCGAACTAGATATTGATCGACTTAGTTTGTATCTAGGATTGTTCGTGGTTCCGTGGAGCTAACGTATAGCGGATCGGGATTACGGTGTGGGGCATCGGCACGAGTATTGAGGTAGGACTTCTATCCTATTTCTTTGGTTGCCTGGTTTTCGAAATGATTTGGCTTTGAAAAGGGTTTCTATCAAAATATTTTCAACGGTTGTTTGAAAATGGTTTTATCGGTTATATTTTAATATACCGTGATTATGAAATGAACTTCATAATGAACGTAATTGACAACACTTGGTAATTGGGTTTTGAATGATAATGATAATAAACACAAAGGCATGATGCCATATCAGAGATCGGGTCGTGTAGCGATCGACCTTGGGGGCAGGTCCCGAAACCCAGCTGGGCCACTACGGTGGTGATGTCATGGTTTGCCTAGGTAAAAGAAAAATAGTGTTTTCGATTGTACGAGTAGACTGTTCTGTGTCAGAACGGCTCTACTCAAATTTTGTATTTATTTATTTATTTGTTTATTTAAGTTTTCTTTTGAGTACTCATAACAATGAACTGTTTCTTTAAATTCAATTATTTATAAAACATAGTCCTACTGAGCCTTTCGCCCACATTTTATTGTTTTAAATTTTCCCCCCTTCTAGGTGGTTTCCCATTTAGGTTTGGAGAGGATTCTTCGGACCGAACTCAGGAGCATTAGGATGATTGATTTATATTTTGTATTATTTAAATCAAGGCATGTAAGACTTAACTTTATTTGTATTTGGACTGTGATTGTATTTATGATATTGTCAGTACCATTTGTGTGCACAAGTTGTGGGTTGTGGAACCCATACTCGCGGTTTTTATTTAATTTTTATTACTTGCTTAATATTTATACATCCTTTTATAAAAATGTGGTGGAAATCTTCTTATTTCTCATTTAATTTGATTCTTAAACCATTGGTTTCAATTAAATTCTCTTTTAATTAATCTAAATATTCTGCCACGTCACCTCCCGTACTCCGGGGCGTGACAGAATGGTATCAGAGCTCAAGGTTATGAACCTTGGGAATTGTGCACACATAGGTTTGACAATGAAATACCCTATGACAGTCCAAATTTTGTTTTCAGAAGTGAGAGAATGGCACCTAGACGTCGTTCGACTGCTGACGCCGAGTTCGGAAATGATGAGAGCATGATGAGGTCTATGTTTGCGGCTTTCCGACAGATGGCAGCCAGGGCTAGACCGAAAGACTCTAGTGTTGGTAGTCGGCATGCGTACTTTAAGGAATTTCGGCGGGCGTCTATTCTGACTTTTGATGGCAATGGGGATCCACAGTTAGCAGAGTACTGGTTGGATTCAATCTTGAAGCATTTAGATACTCTTGGTGTGCCTGAGGAGTACCGTGTGGAGTTCGCGGCGTATAAGCTCGAGGGTGGCGCTAACACTTGGTGGAAGCAGACTAAGCATCTAGAGCGCGGTGGCGATATCAGTTGGGACAAGTTCGAGGAGCTGTTCTATGATCGGTATTTTTCGCAGGGGTATAGAGATCAGAAGGCAGCTGAGTTCTACAGGTTGCAGTAGGGTGAGCTGTCAGTTCGGGAGTATGAGGCAAAGTTTAATGAATTGGCTAGGTTTACTCCATCGACGGTGGCATTAGAGCGTGAAAAGTGTATTAAGTTTCAGGAAGGGCTCAAGGCTCCTATTCGACGGCAGTTGGTTGCTCTACGGCTTAGGAGTTTCGGAGAGCTTGTGTCGTCGGCGATCTCCGTGGAGAATGATTATGTGCAGTATTATGAGGACCGAGCCAAGGCTTCAGGAGGACCGCAGAGGAGTGGCAGGAAGAGCACCAGTAGTCGTCCAGCTCCGGGGAAAGGCAAGCAAGGCGGTGCGATCAGTGGTAGCAGCAGTTCGTCTGGCAGCGGGCGCAGCAATCCCTACAGCTTTCATTGTCATTTCTGTCAGCAGCCCGGACACATCAAGAGGAATTGCCCGATCAGGAGTGCTCGTCTTGGATCTCAGACCGGGGAGGATGCCAGTCGTTCGTCTCAGCCTCAGCCTCAGACTTTACCTCCGCCTCCGCAGTACCCGCAGTTGCAGTATCCGCAGTTCTTTCCTCAGCAATTCTCATATCCAGCATAGGGACAGCAGCCGCAGCATTTTCAGCGCAGTGTTCCTCAGTATCGAGCGCCGAGTACAGGTAGTGTGCAGTCGTCTCCATCTCAGCAGCATCGACCGAGTAATCCAGGACCCAGCAATGTCGGTAGAGGAAAAGGGAAGGCGCCAGTGTAGGTTCATGCAATGGCATCTGGAGGGTCATATTCTCAGATTGGTAACGCGGTTGTCGACGGTATGATCTTGGTTTCTAGATCTTTAGCTCGTGTTTTATTCGATACCGGTGCCCTCATTCTCTCATTTCGAGGTTCCTTTGTACATGCCTTGGGATTAGAGATAGAAGAGTTTAATGAACCCCTAATCATAACTTCTCCCTTGGGGCGGGTGTGTGTAAATTGTTATGTGTAAATCTTGTAAAATAAAGATGGGGGATGAGATTTTGAAAAGTGATTTGATTAGACTCCCATGACTCCTATGATGTAATTCGAGGGATGGACGGGTTGGTCCAGGTATAATGCAGTCGTGGACTGCCAACTTAGAAAAGATGACCTAGTGTCCTGATAGAGGGACATGAACACTTACCAGTGTGTGGTGATTGGTTAATGAGTGAAGCGTCTCATGAAGTCGGTCTAGGAGGGCGAAGGAAATCGATGTTGTGCGTGTTGTTCTTGCCAACCTGGATTAGCGAGCCCTATGTTTCGAGTAGCAATGTAGCGATTCCGTGGTTGAAATGAGTTCGATGTAGGATGGCCTTCACCCGATATCAGGATTACCACCGCATCGGGAGATTGAGTTTGGTATCGAGTTGTTTCCAGGGACATCACCGATTTCTATGGCACCTTATCGGATGGCGCCGGCAGAAATGAAGGAATTGAGGAAGCAACTTCAGGAGCTTGCTGATAAAGGTATATTCGGAATAGCACATCTCCGTGGGGAGCACCAGTTTTGTTCGCTAAGAAGCACGATGGGACTCTCAGGTTATGTGTGGATTATCGGCAGCTGAATCGTGTTACGGTGAAGAACAAGTATCCCTTGCCTAGGATTGATGAGCTATTTGATCAGTTGGGAGGTTCGCGATACTTCTCGAAGATTGATTTGCGTTCAGGTTATCATCAGCTCAGGATCAAGGAAGAGGATATTCCCAAGACAGCATTTAGGACTCGGTATGGGCACTTCGAGTTTCTGGTTATGTCTTTGGGTTGACGAATGCTCCAGCAGCTTTTATGGATGATGAACAGGATATTTAGGCCGTATCTGGATCAGTTTGTGATCGTGTTCATCGATGATTCTTGTGTATTCTAAGACTTGGGAGGAGCATGAGCAGCATCTTCGGATCGTGCTTCAGACTCTGCGGGAGCACCAGTTGTATGCTAAGAGGGAAAATGTGAGTTCTGGTTGACTGAGGTCAATTTCTGGGTCATGTATCTCGGAGCATGGTATTTCAGTGGATCCGTCCAAGATTGAAGCTATATTGGAGTGGGAACGACCAAGGAATGTAGCGGAGATTCGCAGCTTCTTAGGTCTTGCTGGATATTACAGGAAATTTGTAAAGGACTTTTCGAAGATTGCAGCTCCGTTGACGAGATTGATCAAGAAAAATGTCAGGTTTGTGGGATGAAGATTGTGAGCTGCTTTTCAGGAATTGAAGAACCGGTTGACTTCAGCTCCAGTGTTGTTATTCCTAGCAGTGACGAGCCGTATGAGGTTTATGCTGATGCTTCAGGGCGCGGACTTGGATGCGTGTTGATGCAGCATACGTGTGTTGCTACGGATCGAGACAGCTACGACCTCACGAGCGGAATTATCCTACTCACGATTTAGAGCTTGCAGCGGTGATCTACGCGCTGAAGATTTGGAGATGTTACTTGTATGGAGCATCGTTTCAGGTCTTCTCCGATCACAAGAGTTTGAGGTTTGTTCACTCAGAGGGATCTCAACTTGAGGCAGCGCAGATGGGGGAGTACATGGAGGATTATGATTTCGCGTTGCAGTATCATCCCGGGAAAGCTAATGTGGTCGCGGACGCGCTTAGCAGGAAGTCTTCAGGGATTCTCGCTTGTTTGATTTTTGAGGACTGGAGCAGGGATGCGACAGTGAGTGAGTATCGGCTACAGTATCATGAAGACGGTGATCGAGTTTGTTATATCATGGAAGCGACTCCAGCTCTTGTTCGGATGGTGAAGCAAGGTCAGTGGCAGGATCGACATTTGCAGGGGATTTGGTCGCGGATTCAGAACGGGGAGCAGTTCGAGGAATGGAGCGTGCATGCAGATGGATCGTTGTACTTGGGAGCGTCTTGCAGTTCCAGTTATCGCCGAGGTGACGAAAGCCGTTCTAGATGAAGCTCATAGGTCTCAGTTGCTATTCATCCGGGGAGCACCAAGATGTATCGTGATTTGAAGAGGCATATTGGTGGAGAGGCATGAAGAAAGATGTTCGCGAGTACGTGGCCAAGTGTTCGACGTGTCTTCAGGTGAAAGCGAGCATCAGAAGCCTGCAGGTCAGCTTCAGCCGCTTCCTATTCCAGGGTGGAAATGGGAGCATGTGACGATGGATTTCTCACAGGTTTGCCGAGGACGGAGCAGCGGCATGATGCAGTTTGGGTTGTGGTCGACAGGTTGACGAAATCGGCGCATTTCATTCCGTTTAGGTCGACGTGTTCTAGGAAGATTCTCGGGGAGTTGTATATGCAGAACATTGTGAGGTTGCATGGAGTTCCTTTGTCCATCACCTCTGATCGAGACACCAGGTTTAATGCTAAGTACTGGAGGAGTTTTCAGGAGGCTTTGGGTACGGATTTGAACTTCAGTACGGCGTTTCATCCTCAGACTGATGGGCAGTCTGAGCGGGTTATTCAGGTTCTCGAGGATATGTTGCGTGCTTGTGCGTTGGACTTCGGCGGGAATTGGAAGCAATGTTTGCATTTGGCGGAGTTCGCGTACAACAACAGTTATCAGGCGAGTATCGGTATGGCACCATTTGAGGCATTGTATGGGCGACCGTGTCGGTCACCTGTGTGTTGGGCCGAGCCGGAAGATAGAGTTATTCTTGGGCCGGATGAGATTCGTGATAGCAACGAGAAAGTCGCGGTGATTCGAGATCGGTTGAGAGCAGCTCAGAGTCGGCAGAAGAGCTACGCGGATAGGAGACGTAGACCCTTAGAGTTCGCGGTTGGAGATTTTGTTCTCTTGAGGGTGTCACCTCGTAAGGGAACTATGCGGTTCGGGTGAGTGGGAAGCTCGCGCCGAGGTATATTGGGCCGTTCGAGATCACTCAGCGTGTTGGTGTGGTCGCTTATCGGCTTGATCTTCCGCCCGAACTTTCTCATGTGCACGATGTGTTTCATGTGTCGATGCTTAGGAAGTGTCCACCTGAGCAGGTAAGATAGTTCGTTTCGCGATGTGCAGGTTCAGGAGGATACGACGTACGAAGAAGTGCCGATTCAGATATCGACCGGAAAGTGATTAGCTTGCGTCGTCGTGAGATACCGTTGGTAAAGGTCGTGTGGCAGCATCACGGGGTTGATGAAGCCACTTGGGAACTAGAGTCGAGTATGCGGGATTGTATCCGCATTTGTTTTGTTTTGAATGAGTTGTAAATTTCGAGGACGAAATTTCTTTTAGGGGTGGAGAGCTGTAACGCCCGAAATTTATTTAATGTTAATGTAATGTAAATGATGAATTAGTGTGCCATAATTAAGTTTTAACTTTAATTAGATTATTTGGTTGGATTTTAGTTTTTGGTTGTTTTGTTAAATTGATGTTCAAAGATTTCTTATTGTTTTAAAATGATGTTTTGAGTTTTAAAACACAACAATTTGTAAAATGTTAAAAATACTCCGTTTTACAAAACCGTGGGCGGCACATGGTTTTCGCACAGTAAAACCGCCCACCGATTTTCTCTTTATTTCTTCCTCTCTCTCTCTCTCCACTCTCACGCTCTCTCTCTCTTCCTCTTCTCTCTCGGCAGCTCTCTCTCTCAATCTCTCAAATTTTGAACCATTCGAATCCAAGCTTCGGATAGCAAGGAGGAAGCTCGGGGACGTGATTCGGCAACCGAGAACGCGGATTGAAGCTTCGATTCGAGGTTAGATTCGAAATTTCTAAACTTTTTACAAAATTTTCAATTTTGTGTTTTTGAAATCTAAGTTTGTTTAAGCTTAGAAAACCGTGGATTTGTGTTAAATGACTTAGAACAACTAGAATCTAAGCCTAGATTGAAGAAAAACGGATTGGATTCAAGATTTTTCATTTTTCTCCTCTTTTTCTCATTTTCGGATTTTTGAGGATTTGAGTTTAAATTGTTTAAATGATTCCAAACATGTTCTAGAATGTTTTTCTATCAACTATATTGTTTTTCATGCCTGGGATTTGAGAAAAACAGGTTAGAATCAAGATTTGGATTTTGGGGATCGAGAAACCCGTGGCTGGGATTTCTGGATTTTCCCAGTTCGGCAGGCCGAAGTGTTCGGCAGGCCGGAGTGATGATCGGCAGGCCGGTGTTCTTCCGACCGGCAGGCCGAACTGGGGAATGTTCGGCGACCGAACTTTGCTTCCGGCAGGCCGAACTGTGCAGTTCGGCAGGCCGAAGCAGGGCGTCCGGCAGGCCGACCGAGGCATGGAAAATTTTGTGATTTTTACCGTTTTCACTGTTTTGAACCCTGATTTAAATCCCAACCTTATAGGATGATTTTAATGTACAAATGGCACACTAGGACATCATGAAATGATTTAGTAACATAGAATGTCTCGAACTAGATATTGATCGACTTAGTTTGTATCTAGGATGTTCGTGGTTCCGTGGAGCTAACGTATAGCGGACCGGGATTACGGTGTGGGGCACCGGCACGAGTATTGAGGTAGGACTTCTATCCTATTTCTTTGGTAGCCTGGTTTTGAAATGATTTGGCTTTGAAAAGGATTTCTATCAAAATGTTTTCAACGGTTGTTTGAAAATGGTTTTATCGGTTATATTTTAATATACCGTGATATGAAATGAATTTCATAATGAATGTAATTGACAACACTCGGTAATTGGGTTTTGAATGATAATGATAATAAACAAAGGCATGATGCCATATCAGAGATCGGGTCGTGTAGCGATCGACCTTGGGGGCAGGTCCCGAAACCCAGCTGGGCCACTACGGTGGTGATATCATGGTTTGCCTAGGTAAAAGAAAATGGTGTTTTGATTTGACGAGTAGACTGTTCTGTGTCAGAACGGTTCTACTCAATTTATTATTATTTATTTATTTAATTTCTTTTGATACTCCTAACAATGAATGTTTCTTTAAATTAAATTATTTATAAAATAGTCCTACTGAGCCTTTCGCTCACGTTTTATTGTTTTAAATTTCCCCCCTCTAGGTGGTTTCCCATTTAGGTTTGGAGAGATTCTTCGGACCGAACTCAGGAGCAATAGGAGATTATTTATATTTTTATTAATCAAGGCATGTAAGACTTAACTTTATTTGTACTTGGACTGTAATTGTATTTATGATATTGTCAGAACCATGTGTGTGCACAAGTTGTGGGTTGTGGAACCCATACTCGCGGTTTTTATTTAATTTTATTATTGCTAATATTTATTTCTTTTATAAAAATGTGGTGGAAATCTTCTTATTTCATTAATTTGATTCTTAAACCATTGGTTTTAATTAAATTCTCTTTAATTAATCTAAATATTCCGCCACGTCACCTCCCGTACTCCGGGGTGTGACATTTAGGCAACATATTTGACGTTAAAGCATACATAGAATTTGTTTTAAGATTTTTGACTCAAGTTTGAGACGCATGACACTCTCTTTGAATCATAAAATTGAAGCTTTAAAGTGCTCACGAAGCTTGTATCTGGGATAGTCAAGTCTTCTATTTTTTAAAAAATCATTCAATTTCAATAAAATTAAGTGACTTACATTAAATGATTTTGGAAGCTAAATTCGAATTTGTTGACCAAGGAGAACCAATCGACAGGTCGCGGAGTAACAAATAAGAATGCAGCCATTAGAAAGCGAGTTTTCATGGCTAGTTTTGGGTATAAACTTAATCCAACTAAACATGAGTTTGGAGTTTTTGGCAGCGTCTACTATTAGAATTCTGACACTAGACTCTTGATTATATATAGAATTAGGAAGTTCAATTAATTTGACTCTTGATTATATACCAAATTATGAAAGTTCAATTAATTTGTATATGTTTTCCCATCATCAATTCTGTAAAAAATTTTATAATCGATTTAAGTATAAGTTTTGACTCACCTTTTTGCTTATTTATTTTAAACTCTATTATCTCACTATTGGAAACATATTATTTATAATTCCATATAAATAGAAAATCATTGGTTACCCAATTTAACCAATAATTAAAGTCTCTCCAATGCAGGACATACCTTTGTGATAATAATATTAACTCTTAACAAAGCGGTATTGATTCATACATATGAATCACGTTTTCCTTGAATATAAGTCATGCTCCAACAATCCTATGTACATGAATATTTTCTATCATTAAAATTCTTAGGTTGACTATATCAAAAGAAACAAATTATAACATTACACTACCGTGTTGTGGCAGTATCTTGTCATCCAAATTTGTCCCGAAAGCGCAAGTAAATTCCAATTTTCAGGCCATACAATGAAAGATCACATTACAAAATACACCATTTCTCATCAAGATATTTACTTTTTAATTATCACACACGAGCAAAAGCTAGCTTATTTTTTTCCCAGAACAATCAAACAGGCTAGATTATTTGTGTCCAATCCAAGCTAATTAATTGCTACACTTACCATTTAATTACAAAATAGGAGTTAACTTATAATGAGTGGAACCTGCACCTTGGCAGAGCTTAGCCCATTCTTTCTCATTCCTTTCCCGACCGGTGACCAACGCCGTGATCAACATATCAAAAGAGCTGAGTTTCATACGACTTTTTGTCTTCATCTATCATCAATTACTTTCCCTTCCTTGTCGTTTCCTTTGCTTGTGATTGCCTCTTTGCATTTTTTAAGTATTTTCACGCTTTCATCGTCACTCCAATCATGCAATATCCACTGTTTAATTTGATACACACAATCATGGTCACATCAATTAACAAATTATTCCTTTAAATTAGTTCACTTGAATTAATTGCGCCAACCAAAACCTACATATAATGGTTCCTGTGAATACGTTTCAACCATTAATTAATTCCAACTTGCAAATTCAATAAAATACACGGTGGTTGAGTAGTTAAAATCATGCCTAAATTATTATAATTCAATATGAATAGGCTATCAACACTTAAACGTCAAATTCAATACGTCGAGTCTTATCCTACATTGGTTTCAAAATATAATATTGCATCAAATCATACCCATTTTGTATACAAAATCCAATCCAATCCACAATTAATTTCAGAATAAATTGCACGGTTGTACCTCGAATTATTAGTTTTTATATAACGCACCCTTAACTTTCAATTTTGACAAAATGCATCATGAACTTTTAAATCATCAACAATTAAAGTCCATTAGGTAATAAACATTAAAAAGTATAGACAATTTTAGCCACGAGATTTACACGTGAGTCTTTTTAAGGATAAACTCAACATTTTAAAAGAATAATTGAAGTTCAACACCTAAAAAAGAATATTAAATGGAAATTAAAAATAGTTATTGGACCTCAATTGTCAATGATTTCAAAGTTTATGGTACATTTTGTCAAGATTGAAAGTTCATGGTATATTATTGTAGACGTTAGATCTACAATTAAATACAAATACGCTATATTAGTTTAATATGCTCCTCTTTATGAGTTTGGGCCTCAAATCATCATTATTAGGACTGTTTAACTTCACAGAAATCTTATCAGAATAATTATTGAAAATAGTTAAAATTAAGCGGAGCAAAGTTAAACAATACTGAAAAGATAAATGATACCACACACGTAGGTTTATAGTGGTTCACTCTATAAAGAGTGCTATGTCGACTGTTCTTCACTATATTTGAATTTGTTGAGTACAGATTATAAAGGGTGAAAATGAGACAATATTTCAACAGAGTTTCTGTATGATTCTTTTTTTTTTATTGGTGTCTACAAATGAAGATGACATTCCTTTATATAGAAGGCGAAGAGGAGTCGTGACTTCTAAATGACAGAGAGTGGGAACGATAATGCTTGAAGTAATTGCAATAGTGGGACACGTGTTGATTTATGATAAGCTACAAGAATCAAGCTCTTCCACGTCTAAGCTGTGACTAGACATACTCATAACTGTCAGATTATGTGAATTGATCCTATCAAATAGACACTTAGAGATCAAACCTACAACAACAGAAAAGTTATCCAAGAAGAATACAATTGGTTTGTAATCGATCGAATTAGTCAAAGCCACAATTTGAAATACGCTAGATAAGCAGTACTCCTCATCAAACAGTTTCGAATTGATCAATCTTGTTGGGATGGAGTCACTTCAATCGTAACTCTGAATTCTCATTTTGGGCCTGACCAAATCGCACCCAACAATTATGTAAAAAGTGAATAGTTTGAGATACAACAGTGCAATTCTCTTAATTTAAATTGGATTGCATTGAATGTCAGCTTTATATATATATATGTGTGTGTATACATGTATATGTAGGTGAGCTTTAATGATTATATCTCTAATAGTTATTGTTATAATATTATTTGATATAAAACTAACGGTTGTAACAAAGTGGATGATTGACCTAACTTTTTTGTGACCTACTAACAAGACTTTTTATTTTTTAAAAAATAATAAATAAAATCAAAGATTTATTATGATTTGGTGAAGAGTACTTTTTTTTTTTAACACTAGAGGAGGGAGGAATACCACCACTTTTAAATAGGGCTCAACATAACTCGAACCCTCAACCTATAATTGGGGTGGAGAGATTTACAATCAATTAGGTTGCCCTCGCTTATCAAGAGTACTTATGTTGATGTAGGCGTATTTTTAATAGATCTTGTAATGATTTTATTAAGAATACAATTACAATAAAAATAAGATTTTATCATTTTTAGTACAATGTGTTTTGAGGTTGCATTATATTTGTGCCTTATGTTTGTAAAATATTAAAAAGGTATCTTACATTTTTCGAAAATATTACTATATAGTACCCTAAGCTTATTTTTTAGGTTGTAAAAAATCTGTTTTGTCAAAACAATTAATAAACCCAAGATAATTTTTATAAAAACAACTCTACACTATACTTAAAATGGAAAAGATAAAACTCAAACAAGTAGAGTAAAAAAAACAAAAAAAAACAACACATTAAATTTAAATCTTTTCTATCATCTCCTAAAAAAAATAAATAAATAAAAGAGAGAGAGAAAAGATAAGAAAACATTGAATAGATTTTTTTTTTCTTTCTCTTCCTTCAAAATTCCAAAAACCAAAAGGATCTATGGGTGTTTTTTTTTGGGTTCAGGTTTTAGTTTTTTAATATTCCGTTTTTAATATTTTTCTTGGGAATGATTTTAAAAATAGCTTTGACTTATTATGTATTTAATTTGCGTTTATTAATTTGAAAGTGTAAAATGGAATTGTCACAGCCTAAAAATAAACTCAAGGTATTATAATGATATTTTCTAAAAATATAAGATTTTTTTGATATTTTACAAACAATAAAATACCAATATGATATAAAGTTAAGACACATAGTACCAAAATAATAAAACCTAATAAAAAATAAAGAGAATAATTTTTAATTAATACTTTAGGTTCATAGGTTGCTTAACCTATCATAGTATTTGATGTAAATATTGCATCATCAAATTAATAAAAGATAATATCTGATATTAATTTATATTATAGTTAGATGGATATATATATATATATCTCTAAATTTAGAAATGTTTTATAAGAAAAAAAAAAAAAAGAACTTAGAACGGTTGTTGATTACAAACAGGAAACCCGCCATGATTATGTCCCAGATTAAAGTCCAAAGACAATATCTTGATCGAAATGTATCAGTGTCTCTTCGACATCAAAGCTCAAAGAAGCCTCAAATGAAATGCTCAAGAAAGGTATTGACGTCTAAGGTTTCTAACATGCAAAATTTATCGTTTAGTCTTAAGATATAAATTTATATAATATCGTCTCTTTCTTGGTTTCTTAGAGAAAATTAATATATTTTCTGCACAAGTGCAGATGCCCCTTTTATTTATATTATATATTATGTTTTCTAGTTGGCCCTCAAGGCTTTAAAGGACGCCTAACATTATATTTTGTTCTTTTGCGCGCCCCCCACCCCCTCTCTCTCTCATATATCAGGAATGGACTCATTTTTCGCATAATTCATTGAATTAATTATAAAGACATATCCCAACACATGTAATAAACAATATAGCTAGCTGGTAAAGAAATAAGAAGAGACAAATAATTCTCAAATTGGATTTACCTTCAACAAAATTGCATCTTCCCCCCGCAAACAAATTTCAAGTTATTGCATCTTCCCCCCGCAAACAAATTTCAAGTTATCTTTCCCTTGCGGTAAATAAAGACAGTGCACTCTGTCTGACGATATAGCCACCGCCGATGGCCTTGTCATTCACGATACTCGTGACATCGACATCACTAGTCATAGCATCATTGAAGAGTTTGCCATTTTTGGCGCAAAAGGGGAACCCATTTGCCGTGTCAAATGGCGTCAGAGCATCGATTGTGGAACAAGTGCATAGAAAATCCCATAGTTTAGTCATGATGGGGTCAAGCATGGCAAGTGTCACAGGGGCCAATTTTCACCGAAAGTCTGCCACTGTGCGGCACTAAGTCACCCGACCTAGTCAGCCTACCCAAGTGTTTACCCACGATGATCCGATAATCAAACACACAAAACCAACTTACGGAAACCACTTTCCAACCTTTTATTAACTCACAAAAGGAATACAAGTTTTGCCTCACACGGATCACCACAACACTCACTTTGTCCCTCATGAGTTGGTGTCTCGGGGCTTTGCTATTTATAGACAAAGTTTACAACGTGGTGGCTGACACCCCCAGCCACTAGGGATCACTTCGAGGCACTAGCCACGCTTGCAGCCACATTCAGCGACTTCCACAATTTTCGGACGGAGACTTGGCCCTCTGCACGCCACGTGCAGCCAACTAATCGCCCACTCGCCTGCTAATGCCGAGAACATGGGCCACGTGGGGCGCAGGCACTGATCTAGCCGTTGGCTGGCCACGATCGCCCACAACTTGCGCCCACGTGCCTTCGGAAATCCAGCCGTTATGCCCACGTTCAGTGCTAGCCGTTGGGGCCACCAGCTTCGCGGACTTTGTGCGCACCACTCGCAACGTTTCCTTTTCCCGCAGGGCCTTGTCTGAACCGAGTTTCTCGCATGCCAGTCCGCACGCCCGCGCGCACGTCACACTGCCACGTCGAGATCCCCGCGCGCCTGTCCAAATGCTCGCGCCTGGCACCTGCGCGCACATTACTTGCCTGACCCGCATGCATGGCCAAGGCCACCTTGTGCCTGCATGTGATCCTTTGTCCGAACCATGCAAAGGGATTATCACATGCCCCCTTGCCTTGGACATGGGCCACCCACATCCAAG
This sequence comes from Artocarpus heterophyllus, assembly GCA_025403435.1. NCBI lineage: Eukaryota > Viridiplantae > Streptophyta > Magnoliopsida > Rosales > Moraceae > Artocarpus > Artocarpus heterophyllus. Next base: position 11,682,253 of record CM046351.1, read on the forward strand.
ATTTGTCACCACTGACTTAATTCGAAGTTAGGGGGTCTAACAAACCACCCCCACCGGATGAAGCCGACGCCCTCGGTCAGGTATAGTCTCGAGGTATTCCTCCACCTCTTTCTCAAATTGCCACAAGGGTAACGTCCCGCTCCCAAGTAGCACTATTCCCTCTTCACCCTTCCATTTTCACAAGAAAATCAGTCCGTCGATTCTATTGCTCTATGCCCCATTGTTCGATGGTCAATGATCTTTTCCACCGTTTTGTTAAATTGTTTTCTGATGGTAGGCGGAGCCCTCTTCGCCTGCTGCCTCTTGTTCAACAAGTCCTCCTTGTAAGGCTTCAGAAAACTCACGTGGAACGTTGGGTGCACCTTTAGCCGAGGTGGTAGCTTTAGCCTGTAAGCAACATTCCCAACTTTCTTAACATTCAATAGGGACCATCGTACCTTGGAAGAAGCCCACGATGCACTGTCTTGCTGCTTATCTTCTTCCAAATCTGCGGGGTCAATTTCAGCAACACCATGTCACCAACATTGGAACTCGACTTGGCGCCTATGCTGATCAGCATACTTCTTCATGCGCCTAGCTGCTTTCATCAACTGTCTCGGGCCTGTAGTATTAACTCTGCTTCCCTTCCGCAAAGCGAAGGCTGCTGGACAGCTAACTCGCCCTTTGGAACGTGCCACTTCCAGTGGGGTCAGGGGCTGATGTCCGAGGTGCAAGCTCTGCTGGACTCATCCCGGTTGCAGAAACTCCGATGTAAGTTGTACGAGAATGGGCCACATCAAGAAATCCAGCCAATTCTTTGGACTCGCCGAGACATAATGCCTTAAAATTCTTCCAATAGAGCATTAATACGCTCCGTTTGTCCATCGGTCTGTGGATGGTTAGCTGTAGAAAACTTTAACTCAGAACCTATCAAGTTAAAGAGAGCCGTCCAAAACTTACCAGTGAACCTTGAATCACGATCACTGACTATGTCTTCAGGCACACGAAGTATTTTTACCACATTCTTGAAAAGAGCTCTGCCGTCAACATAGCTGAGCACTCATGTGGGGCTTGCAATGAACACTGCATACTTCGAAAACCGATCTACAACGACCAACACTGACCGCATACCTTGGATTGAAGGGAACCCGAAATGAAATCCATAGACACCGATTTCCATGGTTTTTTCTGGCACCGGGAGTGGTTGTAATAGTCCGGCTGCCTTCCTTCTTTCCGTCTTGTCTTGTTGGCACACCAAACAAGTCTTCACATATAGCTCAACATCCTTCTCCATGTTGGGCCAATAATAGCTGCGGGTTATGAGCGCCATCATCCGTTCTCTCCCCGGATGTCCCGCCATTGAGGGTCATGCGTCTCCCGCAAAAGTTCCTGTCTCAGGCCACCCGAGTTAGGAATAAATAATCGATTACCTTTGGCATAAAGGAGTTCGTCATCTTCCTAATAACGTCTCGCTACTCCTTCTCGCACTTCCTTCTTGAGATGAACATAGGCCTGATCCACCTCAGCTTGCTGTTTTACTCGGTCAAGAAAGGTTGACTGCACTGCCGTCAATGCAGCCACATAGTCCTGCACCTCCTTGCGACTCAAGGCGTCAGCGACTTGGTTTTGCTTGCCTGGTTTGTGTTCCCACACAAAGTCGAATTCCGCCAGGAATCCTGCCATCGGGCCTGTTTTGGGGTCAATTTCTTCTGGGTCTTGAAATAAGTGTTCGCCACATTGTCCGTCAATACTTTGAACTTTGTTCCCAGCAAGTAATGCCTCCAAGTGTCAAGGCAGTGCACTACTGCCGTCATTTCCTTCTCATGGGCTGAGTACCGCTGTTCAGCATCCTTAAGCTTCCTGCTTTCATAGGCCACGGGGTGGCCATCCTGCACGAGCACTCCACCGAGAGCTCGATCTGAGGGCATCCGTGTGCACTTCAAATGGAAGCCCAAAATCTGGCAATCTCAAGACTGGTTCCGAGGCAACTGCTGCCTTCAGCTTCTCAAAGGCTTCTTGGCATGCGTCTGTCCATGCCCACTTTTGCTCTTTTCTCAGCAAATCTGTCAAAGGGCTCGCCTTCTTGAATACCTTTGATGAACCGTCGATAGTAATTTGCCAAGCCAAGAAAAGAACGCAAGTCTGGCACCTTCGTTGGCGCAGGCCATTCAATGATTGCCTTCACCTTGTCCTCGTCCATCCGAATATCGCCTTTGGAAATCCAATGGCCCAAGAATTTAATTTCTTGCCTGCAAAACTCACATTTTTCTTTCTTCACAAATAGCTTGTATTTTCTAAGCCGTAAGAATACTTGCCGCAAGTGATTAACATGATCCACCAAGGATCTCGAGTAAACAACAATATCATCCAAATAAACAACCACGAACCGATCAAGAAATTCGTAGAGTACCTCGTTCATTAAGTTGCAAAACGTGGCAGGGCATTGGTTAAGCCAAAAGGCATCACCAAAAACTCAAATGAACCATACCTCATCACACAAGCCGTCTTGGGCTCATTCCTCTCGGCTATCCGCACCTACCAATAGCCTGACCGTAGGTCTAGCTTTGTGAAGTATGACGCACCTGCCAATCGATCAAACAAATCCGCTGCGTTGGGGACCGGGTACTTATTCTTGATAGTCACCTTATTGAGACCCCGATAGTCTATGCACATCCGCAATGAGCCATCCTGCTTCCTCTGAAACAGCACCGGGGCACCATAAGGGGCTTTTGATGGTTGTATGAAACCGGCATTTAGCAACTCGTTAAGTTGACTCCTCAACTCAACCAACTCTGATGGGGCCATCCGATAAGGGGCTTGGGCTGGCGGCCTAGCACCTGGCTCCAGCTCGATCTTGTGGTCCACCGCTCTCCTCGGTGGTAATTCCTTTGGCAGTTCTGAGGGCATCACATCTGAGAACTGCCCCAACACTGTTGCAACATCATCAGGCACCTCCACGACCTGGTCCGGTTTGATCTCCACGAGGGCTGCAACGTAAGTAATCTCGCCCTTCTTCACCCCATTTTGAATTGCTTTGCCGACTGCATCTCTAACTTACTCTCAACCTGTCCAGAGAAGTTAGCGTGAATAAAACAAGGATTCCGTTCCTCATTTACCAACATACCCGACAAATGAGGCATGATTGTTGCCTTGGCTTGAACAAGAAATCTATCCCCAAGATTAACTCAAAATCGTCCAAGGCTGCGACGGTAAGATTTATCTGCCCCTCCCAAGCGCCAACTTTGAGGGTCGTTGTGGCCACACCTTGAACCGGAGTAGCACCTGAGTTTACCGCCTTGATTTTGCATGGACTTTGGTTTACCACTAAACCCAACTTGTCCACCATTCTATTGGAAAGGAAGTTGCTGGTTGCTCCCGTGTCCAGCAAAGCTTTTACGGTCTTTCCATTTAATTGCACCGCTGCATACAAAAGACCCCTATTTGGGGCTGACTTCACCGTTGAAACTGTGTTAAGGAGTTGGAGAGGGTTTACCCGAGAAGTGCTAGATCCACCTGCATTCTCCTCTCCTTCGGATTCTTGAATAGCATTCAGTCTTTCTCGCTTTGGGCAATTCTTGGCCATATGTGGTCCTCCACAAATAAAACAGCCCGCTTCCTTCTTGCCTCCCTTGGACTCGCCTTGCTCGGTCGTCTTTTTACCCTTCCATTCGGATTTCTTAAAATCCTTAGAGGGGCCTTTACCCTTTTTGCCTTCCTGACCCTTCTTCTTGTCACCGATTGAGGCAATTGGGGTGGGTCTACAATCGACCTAAGCCCTCTGCAGCCGCAATGGCTGAAGGAAGGTCCTTCACGCCTTGTCCTCCGCAACTCGGCATGTGCCCATGCTTGCAAGCCTGACAGAAAGTTGAATAGCTTGTCTGCATCCGACATATCTTTGATGTCCAACATCAAAGAACTAAACTCCCGCACATACTCTCGAACAGAATTCGTCTGTCGAAGCTTCTTGAGTGCTTCACGTGCAATCCATGCAGTGTTGCACGGTAGGAACTGATCCTTTAGTTCCTTCTTCAACGTTTCCCAATCCTCGATCTGAGGTTTGCCAGCCCTTGTCTCTCCCGACATCTGGGTCCGCCACCATAGTTTAGCATCACCGGACAAATACATGCTAGTTATGGTTATCTTTTCACGATCTGGAATATGAGCGGCCTTGAAATACTGCTCCATATCCCACAAGAAATTTTCCAGTTCTTTGGCGTTACGGCCACCGTTGAACGCCTTGGGTTCTGGAACTTTGATCTTCGAAGGGGCCTCATCCATGGCCTGAGGGGTTGCCACGGCCTTCTTGAGATGTTTATATCATCCTCTAGTCTCTTCGAGTTTTCCTTCACCAAATCAATCATGGTGATGAAGTCCTGCATCATGGAGGAGAACCGCTCTTCCATGTCTCGCATCATGTCCGACCGAACCGTGTTCAAAGATGCCATTTGCTCGGCTTGACATGCTATCTGCACCGCGAGATTCACTGCATCGTCGCTTTGGGATTCCCCACGAAATCTTCCAAGCGACTAACTCTTTCACGTAACTCATTCATCGTGACGATTCCAAGAACGTCCGCTGTTCTCGGCTCTGATACCAGCTGTCACAGGGGCCAAATTTTCACCGAAAGTCTGCCACTGTGCGGCACTAAGTCACCCGACCTAGTCAGCCTACCCAAGTGTTTACCCACGATGATCCGATAATCAAACACACAAAACCAACTTACGGAAACCACTTTCCAACCTTTTATTAACTCACAAAAGGAATACAAGTTTTGCCTCACACGGATCACCACAACACTCACTTTGTCCCTCATGAGTTGGTGTCTCGGGGCTTTGCTATTTATAGACAAAGTTTACAACGTGTGGCTGACACCCCCAGCCACTAGGGATCACTTCGAGGCACTATGCACGCTTGCAGCCACATTCCAGCGACTTCCACAATTTTCGGACGGAGACTTGGCCCTCTGCACGCCACGTGCAGCCAACTAATCGCCCACTCGCCTGCTAATGCGCGAACATGGGCCACGTGGGGCGCAGGCATGATCTAGCCGTTGGCTGGCCACGATCGCCCACAACTTGCGCCCACGTGCCTTCGGAAATCCAGCCGTTATGCCCACGTTCAGTGCTAGCCGTTGGGGCCACCAGCTTCGCGGACTTTGTGCGCACCACTCGCACACGTTTCCTTTTCCCGCAGGGCCTTGTCTGAACCGAGTTTCTCGCATGCCAGTCCGCACGCCCGCGCGCACGTCACACTGCCAGTCCGAGGTCCCTCGCGTGCCTGTCCGCACACCCGCGCGCACGTCACACTGCCAGTCCGAGATCCCCGCGCGCCTGTCCAAATGCTCGCGCCTGGCACCTGCGCGCACATTACTTGCCTGACCCGCATGCATGGCCAAGGCCACCTTGTGCCTGCATGCTGATCCTTTGTCCGAACCATGCAAAGGGATTATCACATGCCCCCTTGCCTTGGACATGGGCCACCACATCCAAGATTTGTCACCACTGACTTAATTCGAAGTTAGGGGGTCTAACAGCAAGCAAGAAGGGTGTGACACTTAAGGGATTATCCTTAAGAACATAACCATCTTCTTGGTCACTTTCTCCAATTTTTTCCGATAGCAAAGAAGCCGGAGTGGACTAAGATGCGATTGAGGTGGTACACAGCAAGGCGCTTTGTTTTGGTGGATTGGCCAATGCAACTATTAATTGGGCTGGTGTCTGGAATGCGCAATTCAATGGCACATTTTAGGGACATGGAGTTTATGAAGTTGAAAATGTGGTTCCATATGTGGGCTTGAGCGTCAAGTAGTTCAGTGGCGTTTGCTTCATCCACAAATCTGTATTAATTGTCCAAAGCTTCTAAAGCTTTTAGTTTGTCCATTGTTACTCCGACAGGGTGTGGAGTGCTAAAATATATTGTAAAGCTCCAATTATATAATTGGCCATTCTAGTGATAATGCATGCTTAGTTACATTATCCTTGTTAAAAGGAGAATTGTGGGGGCTTAGCATATCTTTACTTTTAAACGAATCATAAACTAACACCATGTTTGGTTGGAGGGAGTAGATGAGGGAGATAAGACGTGGAGAGAAGTGGTTACTTTCAAATCCATCAAATTAGTTGTTATATATGTTATAATCTAATTGAGGGCATAGTATAATTATACCTAAATAGTAATGGTTTTTCAATTTTGGGAATTAAGGGAGTAGAGATATGTAAATCTACGAGTACTGAGAGGAAAAATAACTAATTGGTGATTTCATTAGTGAAAGTGCAAGAGTACGAATTTTGTACTTTTTAATCTGTTAGTGAAAGGAAAATTAGTGGGAGAAAATAGACTAAGTGCTTGATATAGCGGAATTCGAAAAAGATAGATTTTAGCGTACTAACTTTGACAGGGTATGGGACTCAAAGGTCCAAATCCACCTAAGCAACTCTTATAAAGGAAAAATCCCTAAATTGGAAAGAAAATGCTAAAATTTATATTCAAAATATTCGACTCTCATTACAATTAGCCTAATGAGGATATTTGTAGCTCTCTAATAGAAAGATAATAAATACTAGTTAAAATGAACGACATACTAAACAAAAATGTTAGACTAATGACAAACAAACCTAAAATATAAAAACAAGTAATATAGCTTAATTCTCCTACATTAGTTTAGCCCTTCTATGAAAAGAATCGGACCTCAAGTTCAGTAGAAGCATGCAGAAAAGAACTTTTAATGAGTGAAATAACTAGTGAAAATTCTATAATGAAAGGAGCTCTGAAGATGAGACTATTGTTTTGTCTTATGGGAATGGCAAACCCCAACTAAGTAGCTCCTCTGAATCAAATTCCAAACCCACAAGAGTACCAAGCAACAGACCAACAAAAATGCTCAAAATTCCAAGCTACTCGTGATTGATGCTGTGTAACGCTCCGAAATTAATTAAGTAATGTTAGTGTATAAAATGGTGAATTAGTGTGCCATCATGTATTTTAAACTTAATTTGACTGTTTTGTGGTATCTTTAAATTAATGTTATTTTTTATTATTTTTAATAACCTTAATTATTCTTAATTATTTTTATTGTTATTTTGAATTTTTAAATAAAACAATTTTATCAAATACCGAATATGTCCTGTTTGAAATCTGTGTGTTGCACATAGTTTTCTTACAGCAAACCACCTCCCTCCTGTTTATTTATTTCACTCTCCCTCACTCTCTCACGCTGACACTCTCCCTCTTTCTTGTCTCTCTCTCTCTTTCCCGCTGCCTCTCTCTTTCTCCCTCTCTCTCTCAAATTTTGATCTCAAAATCAAGCCCAAGCTTCGGTTTTCGGTAGATTGGAAGCTCAAGAAGGTGTTTGAACAATCACAAACTCGATTTGAAGCTTAAATTCAAGGTAAGTTTTCAAATTTCAAACTTTTTCTCAATTTTTTCAATTTTCTTAGCATTTTGAAATCCAAGCTTTTCTTAAACTTAGAAGACCTTAATCTAAGTTAGAGAAACTTAAACATCAAGAATCTAAGCTGGTTTGATTAAAACAAATTTAATCAAGATTTTTCATTTTTCTTCATTTTTCTCATTTTTAGATTTTTATTGGATTTTTTCTATGCAAATCTTGTTTAAATTAGTTTTAAAATATGTTCTATTATGTTTTTTTTGGTCATCTATGAGTGTTTTCATGCCTTGGAATTGGGAAAAATAGATGAAAATAAGAATTGGGCTCGAGGAGGCCGAGAACCCCATTATGGAAAAATTTCAAAATTTTTCCAGTTCGGCAGGCCAGACTCATACCTTCAACAGGCTGAATCTGAAAAAAGTTTGGCCGACTGGACCCAGATAGTTGGTAGGCCAAACTGCACAGTCGGCAGGTCGGACCAGAGGAGCCGGCAGGCCAATCTGGTTTCATGAGAATTTGTTGTTTCCTCACCGTTTTCTCTGTTTTGGATCCCGAATGAGATTTAATCTTGCAATATGATTTTATAAACACAAGTGGCACACTAGGATAACATGAGATAGCTTAGCAACGGATAGCTTAGCAACATAGGATATCTTAAGCTAGATACTAATAGACTTAGTTTATATATTTAAGGTTGTTTGTGGTTCCGTGGAGCTAACGTATAACGGATCAGGACTATAGTGTTGGACATCGGCACAGATTTGAGGTAGGACTTCTACCCCTTTCCTTGGTAGCTAGTTTTTAAATGATTTTGGTCTCAATAGATCTATTACATGTTTTCAATGATTTATTGAGAAAGGGATTTTTGTTCAATTGTCTCTACAAACAGTAGGTTGAGGTGATTTTCATAACGAATTCATATAATGAATATAAATGAAAATATTTGGTAAATGGGTTTTAAATAATAATAGAAATTAATATAAGGGCCATGATGCCATATCAGAGATCGGGTCATATAGCATGCGACCTTGGAGGCAGGTTCTAAAACCAACTAGGCCACTTCGGTGGTTAATATTATGGTTTGCCCAAGAAAGATAAAAAGGTACTTTCTGGACGAATTGTTTAATAAGATTATTTTAAATGAAATTGTTATTAATTCTGTTTTTTTAATTATTTCTTTGAAAAATGAATTTTATATTTAAATTATTTATTTGATTTAAAAATCATAGTCTTACTAAGCCTTTCGCTCACATTTTATTTGTTTTTTTAAATCTTTTCCCCTAGGTGGAATATAGCTTAGGATTGACGAAGGGTCACAGATCGAACTTGCGACCAATAGAAGACTTGGGTAGGTTATATGTATAAATTAATCAAGGGCATGTATTATTTTAGCCTCTCTTTCTATTTTGAACTGTGGTTGTAATTTAACTGTTGTTGATACTATGTGTGTTCATAAGTTGTGGGTCGGTGGGACCCAATGCGTGTTTTCCTTTTCTTATTAACTTATTTCATTTTGTTTTGTTTTATCTTATTTGATTAATTATTATAAATGTTTGCTTAAAAGGGTTTTAAATTATCACCTAATTCATAATTAATTAAATTCCTTAACTTACGTTTTAATTAAATTTTTACTAAATTAACTTAACTAAACTACCATGTCACCTCTTGTACTCCGAGGCGTGACATGCTTCTTTGGCTGTGTAGACTTAAAATCTCAAAATCAATGTCAAGTGTGCCAATAAATTGGCAAACAAAAACCAATGCCTTAACTTCCAAATCATCACGAATAATGCTCTCAATTTTTAGTTTTCAAAGGTGTGTTCTAATTGTTCAATATCTTTAGTCTTTTAGTTGCATTTAAATTTCATTAATTATTCCAAGACCAAATGTCTCATCCACATTTTCAATCTTGAATATATCAAATGAATTCACTCACTTTTTGATCACTAATTTCACATTTAGCAATTAATTGTCCATGGTGTCACCCAAAGTATTTCTATTTTCCTCATTACCAAACCAATTAGAAACATAGTTGATCATATCCATAAATGATGTGAGTCTGCCTTGGGTTAAAAAGGGCCTGAACCGTGAATGAAACTTTGAAACAATTGAGCTGTTGGGAAAATGAATCTCATTAGACCTAAGTGTCTTGCTTGGCTTATGGGGTTGAATAGGGCTCAATTGGACTTGGGCTAGAGCAATTTCATGGCATATTTTCCTCTAAGGTTAGCTGGTTAGGGTTCTGAAGTTGTTATGCACGTTGCAAAGGGAGAGAAGACTTTAAAAAAGAACTACCGCGCTTTGCAAATCATCATTGTTGCCACACCAGAGTTTTCTATGGCAACCACTGTCGTCTTCTACTAGGTTATAATTTGGACGAGCCCAAATCAAAAAAGAAAGATCTAATGTGTGCGGCTCAATATGCGAGTGAAAATAGTGCCTTACAAAGTGCTCGATTGAGTCCACCTGGAGTGTTCATCGTATTATGTTGAGAAGAAGAGTTTGATGCATTCGATATTGACAAATCGGTATTATTCGATTTGATAGATATATTGTGTTCAATGTGCTCAATATAGATGGTCAAAGAAGGTTTAGGATTAAGTACAAAATTACATCTCTTTTCTTGTTTAGATTGGCATATTAGATCTAAGCTCGAAAGTGCTAGGGAAGACCCACTAACTCACATAGCAGATCAAGGAAAAATGGTCTAAATCTAGCACCTAAAGAGAGACTAACATGTCTCCTGCTCTCTTAGGCATCGCTTGGATCCATGTTCCACATATTGAAGCTCACTAACTTAGAGAGAGGTCTAGAAATATAAGAGCAAGCACCAGTTGAAGGCATTACTAGCTTTTCATACATACCAAGAACGCTACAGACACACTTTCATTCTCCTATAAAGAAATATTCTTCATTTAAGTTCATTTATACTTCATTTGAAAGAGCTTTGTAATCTATACCTGATTCTACATATAATGAAGCTAACAAAATGGATGTAGCTCAGTTAATGAGAGAACCACTATAAATTCTTGGGTGGTATTTTATTTTGATTTTGTTGTTCATTTCTGTTATTAGTGTACAATTATGTTGGTTATTATTTGTGATTCTGTTTTTGAGTTAGGACCTAATAATGGTGATCGAAAGGCCCAATCATATTATTTCATTAGTTAATTTCATTTGAATCTAACTAATTTTAATTATCGATCCAATGTCTACAGTTTGGCGCCCACCGTAAGGCCTTCTTAACTCCAACTCAAGGAATTCTAGCAATATTTTCATAGCAAGCAATGGTAGATGTTTTGAGCAATTGATAAATTCAAGACGAAGAACATGAAAATTCCTCTACTGTAGCATCTATCAGAGACGAGCAAATGAGTTCACTCACTACAAAAGTAGAAAGCCAATAGGTCTCATTGCAAGAGCAAGCTACCTTTTGCAGGAGTGAGACTGATGCCTCGAAGAGCTTAGCAACGAGAATAGGTCGCTCATAAACTAAGTCAATTCCCAGAATTCTCAACTCATAACTTACTCATACCACTACTACCCGTACTCTGGATATTCGATTAGATTGATGCCCCGTGGCAGTAACAGGTGCCACAACCATACAAACAACAGCCTGCATTTAGTATAGTGAGCAAGATACAACCTTTATACACTCCAAAAGGGAGACCACTTGTGGCAACAGCCACCACAACGACCCTA